>JAXCLQ010017422.1:0-14993 GCA_035584115.1 Cedrela odorata | reverse complement strand
GATCACCTACTATATATATTTTTATTTTAAGTATTTATAAAGAAAACATGATTGATTATGAAAATCATCATGTAGGATATGATATTAAAAACATAATTTGATGTTGTATTTATATTCTAAATATGAGTTGTAATTAAGATTTTTTATATATATAAGTATAATAATAAATGTGTTATGTAAAGATGCTTATTTTTTTAGTAACTAATATCATCGACCACACTCGAACTTATTTTAAACATAATATAAATTTAAAATAAAATATTATTAAAAATTAATATATAATTTTAAATTAATAAATATTTAGGGATAGGATCAACATTATTAATATATTTTATTGTAAAAAAATTATCTATTCTTTTTATGTAATGATCATAATTAATATATTTTAAATATTTATTTTATTTAATATTAATTTTTAATAAATTGTTTATATAATGGTTAAGAATTAATATAAATATTTATATAATTTTATGGTACCGTTGATCACCAACGCAAATCTTTATCGAAAAGGAAGATTAAATTATGTCATTTACCTATTGAGTGCTACCTAAAACGAGTCGCGGAGCAATGGATACCGTCCTCTGACAATACTCCAACGCTACCCTCTACAAAATAAATTTACAATATTAACCTTCCCTTGGCTTTTTTTTCCCACAGTGCGAATGGTGCCAAGAATGGGACCCTTATGTTGTCTTCAGACATCAAGACAATCCTTGAAAGCAGGGGCATTGCGGAATTTTCACATTTTAATATTCATATTTTAACATTGCGGAATTTTCACGTTTTAATATTCATTTATGTTTCCAAGCTCTGTTTTTGTGTTTCAAAAGAAACAATAGCAATAGCATGGTGGATGATAAGACTTCACACATCCATAATCTGGGCCGTCGATGTTGGCTTCAGTGGGTCCCAAGATTAGCTTATGAAGTCGATCATATCTTATCTAATCACACTGTTCTGATTGCATGTTCAGTGATTTCAATGTAGGTGATTCAAGTGAAATAGATTAATCACATGAGACATTGCTATCATGAAATGCAATTTTATCACTTAGTACAAAGTTGTATTTATAAATTTTAAATGAATTCAATGAATCAATAACAGTTGTAAATAATTAAAAAAAATTACAAATTTATCTTGACTTTAATAAAATGAGATCGAGACAATTAAAAATATTATGAATTTACGTCAACTTTATTTGAAACCGATATGAAATTTCTTATAATAAAATATAAGTACTATTATATTTTTCAATTCTTATTTCAACTTTTGTCGGAATCATATTCAATCATTGGATGGTAAGACCAAATAATAAATCATTTCACAAATTATAAAATTTTAAAAATTAGAATAAAAATTGAAAAATATAATATAACTCATAAAATAAATGAATATATTAATACTTAATTTGTTGAATTTAGATATTTTGAGTGTGTGTGTGTATATATATATATATTAAGTTAATGGAACTATTTAGACAATTTTACTTTTAAGAATATTTTAATTTTATTTATTTATTTATTGCGAATTATTATTATTTTGGTGATCAGTTTTTATAACTTAAGGTATTTGATATTTTAAAATAGTATGATTGTTATTTTTTATTTTTTGTTTATTCAATTTAATATATATTTTTTATGAATTGAAAATATATAAATTTATTTTTTTTATAACATCAATTATAACAAAACTCACATTAACCTAATTTTTGTTTGTGTATAAATAAAAATTAGACAGAAAATTATTTTATTTATACTTTTTTCAATATGTTTTATTATTTATCTATTATTAAAAAGAAGATTACAAATGTAAGATTATTGATTTATATATATATATATATAAATAAATAATTTAATACTTACATTTGAATTTCAAATAAAGAAAATAAATAAATTTTGAGGTCCTATTCAAAATTCACATTAATTCATATATTTGTAAAAAAAAAAAATGCTACTTTATTTGTAGCATTAATTTATATGATAACATAAATAATATAATAAAATTTAATATGATTTTACAAATTTGTTAGCATTTTTGATATACAAAAATCAAGATAGATTTTATATTTACTTATTTTTCAATTGATATTTCTTTAAATTAAAGAACCGAAAGCACAGTAAGAATGATGAAGTCGACAGCACGGGATCATTCAGAAGCACAAGTGGAAGCGAGGCTGAGACTCGGCGAGAGGTCACAGCCACAGCCACAGCAACGGCAACGGCCACCCGAGAGAGATAGGGGATGGGTGCTCCTAATCACGGAGTAAATTGCGCGGCTCTTAATCATACAAATAGCACGGAGAGCCAGTAGCAATCGTACAGCTCAGATTGACTGTGACTCATCGCGGGACCCCAATGTCCCCACCCTCGGCCAAATGGGTCCCACTTGCCTTCAATCATATATCGGCACGCAAGAATAAACTGAGTGTAATTTTGATCGTAGACCCCACCGTTGAACGTAAGGTCACCTTTCTTCCTTTGTGCTCACAGAGGAATCAATCTACACACCCGTGCCTCCACTGACATGTGTGTCTCACACTCTCACCCCCACTCGCGTTTTTGAGTATTTACTGAGACAATGTCGCGTAAACTTTGGGTTGTATGGCGGGTTATCGGGATACATCATACAAGCCTCGTGATTGATCAACAGACTACTCTCCGAATAGGCGTGTAAAACGCACGTCCCACATGAGTGAGCTAATGTATAGCAGGGCGTTTTCCATGTTGTGTGTATTGACAATGACTATTTGTATGTATCTAACTCGTCATCTCCACCGAATTCTCAATTATTTGTATTGAATTTGAAGCCAAAATCAATCAATTGTGTAAATACCCATTTCAATTTTCAAGCAAACAAACAACTTCAATATGCAGCAGAGAACAAAACAAAGGTATGAAAAGAAGAAGTCTTTGAGTTAGGTGAGAAAAATCTGTGAATGCAAAGCCTTTCTCTTTAGCATAGTTCTGAAATTGACCTTCACATCACGAGATATTTTATAAATGTTAGTAAGATTTGCTTCAATTACTGGTCTTTGAATGGTAGTGGCTATGGAGATTTGTTGGTTGTAGCTATTTTCTAACTTGGTTTTAATGGCAAGTGGGACAAATATGGTAGATATTTTCTGGAACTATATAGGAAAATTGTGTATTGAAATGAAGTTAAAGGTCTAAAGTTGATGTTATTGTTAAGAAGAGGGTCCATTTCTGAAAAGATCATTTGAAAAAAAGAACTCTGCAAAAGTCATCTTGGTTCCCAATGTCCCATTTCTGAAGGGTCAATTGGATCCAATTATAAAACTATTTCACCTATATTTTCTTTTTCACGTTAACTCTTTGAAACTTCATTCCGATCGGTCCAAGTAAATTAACTATGAATCTTCTACTAATATTAAACAACATCACACATTAACCCCCTTAAAATTATTAGAGACAAACCCTAATTTCACTCATGTGGTATCTGACATTTTGCCCATTTCATCTCTTCTAAATTGTTGTGGTCATAGCCCAAGCCCTAGCTCTTTTTTTTTTTTTTAATATGTGCATTGCATGAATACAACATTTTGATCTAAATTCTCTCTTATATATAGATTAGGGACAACTCTACTAGTATAAATTGTAGTATAGCTACTTTCCAAATTGGTATTAAAATAACCCAAGTTGCTGGTCAGTAATCTATTTCAATAGAGCCATCAATCAAAGTTTTATTGGTGCAGAAATTATAGACTTTATAGGAAAATGACTTTGATTATGACCCCTTTTGCCTAAATCGCAAAATTCAGCTTGTCAGCATTCATGAATTTGAAGCAATTCCTTGGTATATATGAAGGATGTAGGAAATGTGATGAAAAACAGAGGAAGCATAGGTGAAAGCAACAGGAATGAGTACTCTGTACTGTGTGTACATAACTGTAGATTGTAGGCAGCAATGGTAGTTGGGATTTCTTATTATGACAATGAATTGTTGAAGTGCAAATGTAGCAAAATGAAGCTGGTAATAAAGCAGCAGCTACCAAAATTCAGGCATTAAGTTTTGAAAAACACTGTGAATTTTATTGGGAATCACGTTGAGAAAAAGCTTAACAATTGTGGTCCTATGATTGAACAAAAAGCTAGATTATTATCCACAGAATGATGTATGTTGTTGGAATGAAGAATGAAATGACCAACGTCCTTGTAAAACAAAAAGAACCGAAAGCAGCCATAAATCATGGATTACATGTGGACAGTCATATAAAACGCAAATTATCAGTCTAATAATGTTTTCAGACATTAATCATTACAAAGATACCATGAAATTTCAGCATTCCAGGAAAATTATAGTGATTGGAAATGGCGTTTGTTTTGTATTATAGTAACAAAAACAAGAGTCTAGTAGTGTGTTGTTTCTTAATTGTCAAATGCATACAAATGAGAGTTAATATCTATTTACCTTCTCTTCATAATTCTCAGAGTCAATTAGGTGGAAATTTAAAACCAAATGAGGATGAGCCAAATGGCTTTTTCTTGTTGCAGTAAAAGTTGTACCTATTCGAAAAAGGGGTGCAATCAGAAACTATCTGGGTGATAGTAACAGACCATCAGAAATGGAATTTGCATAAGCTTGCAGAAAAATGGATGCGTACTGTGTTGAGGAATAAGAATGTATCTATCTCCACCATCTCCAAGTCTAACTTTTCACCTTTGGGCTTTTGATTTAGCACATGGAGCCCAATATAACATCGTCATGTACTATTTGCACTTGTTTGGGTGGTCTATTTCACTTATTTAGCAATTGAATTAACAAAAACACCTTTGATTGATTTACTATTTACACTTGTTTGGGCTTGCCTTTCACCTCAAAGCAGTACAAGAAGGAAATGTAACTTGGCTTGATCTGTGTATACTGTGATTATTCATCAGGAAAATGTCAGTTCTTATCACGAGAACCTTGTTTGTCAATATTTCTGTCCCCCCTTTGGTTTGGGTTACAAACTGATTTCATTATACTAAACAAATACCAACCCTAGTTTTTTAAACCACATGTAATGCAAATGTGGTGGTGACTCTGCTAATTCAGCCTCTGCCCACAAAAATGGGAGTCTTGTTACAAGTAATGCATGCAGTAGGAAGTAAGAACAGAAAATACCACATTTCTTTTGTTTTAGACAACAAGAGTTTGCTCTCTTTGCTGTACTCTTTACCAGATGCCTAATCTAGTGAGATCTTCAATAAACAAATAGCAAGTTGACGACAAAATCAGGAAAACAGATGTGTTTCTTGGTCACACAACCGAAGCCTGCTCTTATCTCTGTAATTTTCCCAGATAACTAAGTAGAATCTTCAATAAACTAATTGCAAGTTGGATGAGAAAATCAGGAATAACAGAGCACTATAGTATCACATTGCCTGGAAAGTATATTACTATTCACAGTTTACAGGGGAACGAACAGTACACTATTTTCACAGAAAGACACCCGTATCAGCTTCTGTGTTCTAAATCTCGCTTCCTACTCTCACATGCCGAAGATGTGCGGCGGTGGATTTGTTATTGCTAAAAATTCTGCAGTAAACAAGACTTCTCAATAAACATTTGAATCCAAGATTTTCGTTTAGGCCTCGGTGTATTTTTGTAAAAGAGAGAGGACCATAGTAAGTACGATGAGCAGGGTCTCGTGTAAGCAAAACTATAAAATTTTATACTCTGTTTTACTCTTTAAGTTAAACTGGTTTCATAATCAGGTCTTCATCTTCCTTAAATTCTGTTTATGTCTCGCGCATTCAGAAATAGAAACCTTTTAACTTCTTCGCACAAACCCAAATCATCAAGTTCCTTTGACTTATTATCTCTCTTCAGTCTTCCCTTAATAATCATCAACCCACAACCACAACAATAACTGCACCGAAACCAGTAAATAACAGAAGAAATTACTTCAAATCCACTCACATTGTGATATCTTCTTCCCAAATATCAACAAACCCACATTCGTACAATCCCCAATTCCCCCCCAAAGTTGATTAACTGACGTTTTCCCTCGTTTCCCACTAATTTTTTCCCGAGAAAATCTACACAAACATGGACAAACCTTTCTACATTCACCGTTTTCGCTACAATGTTTCACTCACTAAACTCTTCTTCTGGGCATTTCTTTTTCTTTTTCATATTCCATGAATTACCTTGTCTATGGTTAATTTAATTTGAAAATGATCATATGGGTTTTATGAACAATTCTTTCCGATTCACCAAAAAAATAAAATAAAATAATTAATTAAAGTGACTCTAGTTTGAAGTAAATTAAAGGTCGAATATTTTCTCTGTTTTGTTTTATAATCTTAACTACTTAATTAGAGAAAGATTAGTTCTTTGATTCCATTTTAATTTGTTTTGAACTGTTCTGAAACCTTCATATGCATACTGAGTAGTTCTTCTCTTTCTTTTTCTTTTCAAAAAATAATTCGTAAAATAATTAGTGATATTAACTTTGTTGTTGCATTAATGGTAGCACTGCAGTTTTGTAGAGGCTGTTGAAAAACGTAAATTTAGAAATTTTAATCGCATATTTTTCCTTGATGCGAGAATGAGTAGAATAACATTTACTTAGGAGGATGCTTTTGGCACTTCTGTCGGGTTGCACTACATTTTTGTAGAGGCTGGACAAACTTGGAAAATGATGGGAGGATAAGGATAGTGACACTCGAGAGAAATTTTAATTGTAAATATACGAAGATGAGAGGCAGAGTATAGTGAATTGGAAGTGTTGGAGAGAGACAGGCGAAGATACAGACTCCAAGAGGTTAGACTCTATAGAATGTAGTAGGTTGATTGAACCATTATGATCTTCTTCTTGGGCATACTAAACCTTCAGAGTCTGCGTGGGTGGTTCTCTAAGGGCACCTGAAACTAAAAGTTGGGTATACTTGTGTTATTTATCTGGTGTACTTATCCTTGATTGTGGGGGATCTGAAATTCGAAAATCTATAAGTAGCTCTGAATTTAATTTCAAGAGAAGGAATTCTTGAGTCTTTATGCTTCATCTTGCAAAAGGGTTGTTAGAAAAGTTGTAACGAATTTAAAATAAAGAGATTTCAAACAACACAGTTCAGGCCACTATAAGTTAAATTTGGTACGAAGACCTGTAGGAATGGTTGATAATTATTGACATACTGTTAACATTAGCTGCTTGATACAATGTGTTGCTGGTAGAGGTGATATGAAATGAGAAAGGTGGTATGACAAATATCATACTGACGAATTTGGATTATGAAAAAGCATACGCAGCAACAAAATAAACAAAAAATTTTAAGTAGCGAACCCTATTTTTAATCCTAGATAAATGAGTAGGAGAAAAGAGTTCTAGATTCCTTTGTTTCACTCTTCCTGTAGGGACTGAGAGAGTAAATGTATAATTATTTCTTAATGATGCATAAACTTTTTACGAAATTTCTCTACCGAATTTCTGTCCTCTTTGTTGCATGTTAAAATTCTAATCTCTTTTGGCTTTCACACTCATACAGTAGTGGAATCGATTTTTGTTTTCCTTCTTATTTTGTTTGTTAAAGGTAGTTTGCAAGAGTAATGCAGAATATGCATGATTTCCTCGAGAAAATTTGCTATCAAAAAATCTGACAAGTATTTCTGGAGTTGCTTTCACACTCATACTATATCCCTGACTTTTGTTTTCAATAATTATTCTTACGATTTATGGCAAATTTGTGGTCGATGGGTGCTGGTTTATCAATTGGTTGGTTAATGGGTTTGAATTTTTGAATGTATTAATTGCTAGCGAATCAAGTTTGTTGTAGGTCTTTAACAAATGCATGCGCAATCATAGATTGGGCCCTCAGTTAAATCTGTTCACCTTAGCAATTGGGCACTAACTATTCACTCGTCACCATACGCTCTGCAATTATCCTCCAGCAAATTATAGATAGTTCTATAAGAAGTTTATGGGCAACTCTTTACAAGAAATCTGTCGGCCACCCAGCCTTTATCCAGATTTTTGCTCACATTCTCCCGTTATATTAATCAGATCCAAAACTATCGTAACCTAATCCAATTATTTCTTTGGTCTCACGTTACTGAACTTCCAATTTATATATCATTTTTTTCAAGCTTTAATCCATTTCCAGAAACCATGACACTAAACTTTCAGAAAGATTTTTAGCTTAGTTTTTGATGGCTAAGATTTTTAGCTTAGTTTTTGATGGCTGGTCATGGTGCAGCTGGGATAGAATCATCGAGGACGTCACAATCAGAATACTAACTACTATTGCAGCTGCGATTATTGGCATATTTTGGGGTGCATGGCTGATCAAGAAATGAAGAATCCCATCACTGCCGCCCGACGTTCCGGGATTGCCAGTACTGAGAAATCTTCCCTTCATTGAACCTTATTTTCACCGTTACTTCCTCAAATTGTCTCAGATTTATGGACCAATAATCAAGCTTAAACTAGGCAGCAAGATCAGCATCCAGATAAGCTCTCCTTCACTAGCCAAGCAAGTCCTCAAAGACCAAGATGCAATTTTCGCCAACCGTGATCCTCCTGTTTCAGCTTTTGCCAGCTCATTAGTCTGAACGACATATCATGGCTCCTTAATGGCCCCAAGTGGCGCCAGTCAGGCAAGGTTTTCTTCGAGAAATGATGCAACTCGAGTCTTGATGCTTGCTATGCTCTCCGTCGAGAAGAGGTTCGAGAAATGGTGAAGGAAGTGTACAAAAAGTTTGGTTTACCCTTCAGCATCGGTGAGCAAATTTTCCTAACTATACTTAATGTGGTAATGAACATGTTATGGAATTCTTCATTGCATGGAGAAGAAACGAGCAGTGTGGGAGTTGAGTTTAGGCAAGTGGTGGGGGAGATAATTGAAATGCTGGGAAAACCTAATATTTCTGATCTTTTTTCCTGTCCTTGCTCAGTTTGATTCACAAGGAATCGAATCTAAACATAGAAACTTGTGTTGTTGTTTGACAGGATCTTTGAATCAGTGATAACTCAGCGGATGAATGTAGATGTAGCCAATAGGCAAACCATTAAACAAAACAAAGAAAATGGTACTTTCTGAAGTTTTTGCTGGATCTTAAGTTGCAAGGAGAAGATAAAACTTCATTGTCCATGACCCAGATCAAGGGTTTGCTCCTGGCATAAACTTTCCTTTTGCAAAATTTTGTTTGTTGAATAAGTTTTCTACTAAATTTATACTGCAAAAAATCAAGATTCAATACAAGAAATTAATAGTATTGTACTCAAAGGGATAGCCTAATTGGTTAGCTTCTTGTCGCAAAAGCAAGAAGTCAAAGGGATTGATTCTCTCAGACCAACCTAGAATTTCTTTAATTTGGGTTCGAGTGTAGGTTGAGATGAAACTTAAGCGGGTGAAAACCTGAAATAATGAGAAAATTTCAAGAAGAATTGAATGAAGTGCTGAGAAAAGGCAACATTGTTGAAGAGTCTCATGTACCGAAACTGCATATCCTTCAGATTGCACCCACCTCTGCTACTCATGATGCCACTGTGCCCCCATCGAATCCTCTTCCGTGGGTGAATACACCATTCTGAACAGATCAAGAGTCTTTATTAACGCGTAGGTGATTTATTGGGATCTTGAGGCATGGCAGAATATCCTAGAGTTTCAACCTCAGAGGTTTCTGAAAGAGCTGGAGAAAGTGAATATCATGGTAACAATTTCAGCTATCTCCTTTTTGAGTCGGGGAGGAAATTTTGTGCATGCATTTCTCTAGCGAAAAAGAAGGTAACATATTTGTTAGTGACACAAGAATGCTAGGGAGCTTAATGTTTCTTGTACTCATCAACTGAGTAACAAATGTACTGTTAGTGAGGTAACTTCGGAATTTAAACAATATTAACTGAGAAATGATTTCAGTACATGACTAGTATCATTTTATTTTTACAACATGTTCAAATTCAAGAAAGAATTATTGTTGCACTAGTTTGGAGTGTTTCTCCACCAAGGTTCAATGCATCTTACTTAATGTTTTAGGTATTTTAAGAGTCACTTGAGTTGTAATTCAAAATCTTAACTATTGAGTTTTTTAAAATATCATACTTGTTTTTATTAGTTTTTCAAAGTATGTTGTTATTGTTGAAATTTGTCAAGTTTTTCAAAATGTCATAGTTGTTTTTGTTAGTTTTTTAAAATGTCATCTGTTTTTGTTGAAATGTCTATATAAATCCTTAGGTATTTAATTAAAAAAAATAGATGATTGAGTTTTAATATAATTTCAATGATAAACTGAGATTTTCTTTCAACTCTGTATCTCTTTGATGGATTCTATTGAGTGGTAAGTTTTATCAAGTTATGTATCATTTGTCTAACAACTTTAGGTAGTGATTTCAGTATTCCTTGTCGTTTTACTGAGATGGTGAGCATAATTATCCCCTTTATTTCGTGAGTATTTGTCTATCTCACGATTCCGGTGTTAATTTGATTATCACTTGCCGAGGCAACTTTTCCATGGATGTGAAGCTTGACATAAAATCACATGTTTCTGATTTTGTTATAACAAAATCTTCCATAAACTTACAGTTTCAGAATCTTCATCTTTTCTCCGAGAGAGAAGAGAGATGAAGAAGAAATATTACAGAAAATATTTTAAAATCATTCTCTTGTTTATGGTTTCCTTTGCTATATTTTCTGTTGTTTCTCTATTCAGGGTTCTTAAAGGATTTTCCTGGTTTCATCTCGCAGCATCTCCATGGACGTGGACAAATAGTTTTGGAATCACTTCTGCTTCTGCATTCATCAAAATACAAAACCCTACTTCGCACTTCTGATAATGATGATTCATTAGTTATTTTCTGACTATTTTGTTAATTGACTGATTTTCATTGTGCGGGAATAGAGAAAGCAGAAGACATTGTTGAACCTAGCTGAAAATAGATTTGTTGCAGTAAAAATCAATAAACAGAAAGATGAAAAGCTAGACAGGCTGGAAGCACTTCTGGCAAAAGCTCGAGCTTTGCTTAAAGAAGCTGCTTTAAACCCCAACAGCACTTCAACTCTTGAAGATAAGGACTATGTTCCACATGGCGAAATCTACAGAAATGCTCATGCATTCCACCGGTATTATTTATCTCATCACTTCTATGATAATTGTAGTTGATAAATTTTTGGAAGACATTAAAATCTGGAATCACCTAACTTCAAAATATCCTTGAACTGGTTTTGAAAAAACATTATTATGTAGCTGTACTGGGGGGTACCTGGGGGAAATTCAATTCTCTGGAAATTTTGTGGCCAAATCTTAGAGTGAAGCAGAATAATATTTTAGATGCAACAAAGCATCTTCAAACTGTCATTTTTTAAATGCTGATTTGACGTACAAATCAGTGTTGTTCTACACAAGATCAAAAATTTGTCAGCACTTAAGAATTTCTTTCCTGTTTTTAACTCATGTTTTATTAAAATTATACAGGAGTTAATGGAAAAGTTGTTCAAAATCTGTCTATGAAGAAGGAGAGCCGCCAGTATTTCACTATGGTACTTGCAAGAACATATACTCCATGGAAGTTATTTTTCTTAGATTCATGGAGACAGATACCAAATTTCGGACCCGGGATCTTGATGAAGATCATGTTTATTTTCTTCCATTCAGTGTAATGATGATAATCGAACACCTCTTCGATCCAATCATTCGAGATAAACCCGAAAGACACTTGTACCAATTGCATTACAGAGTGTTGCAAATATATATATATATATATATATATATATGTATTTTTAGGTTTTTCAAACCTTCATGGATTGTTGGAGATAAAGATTTTTAAATTTTCTATTATTAATAAATTTATTTAAATATTTGTAATAATATTTGAGAGTTACAAAAACTTTAATTCTCATATTAAATTCTATAAAGGTTGTGATTTCTAAATTCTAAATTTTAATTATGGAGATTAATGTCAATAGGAGTTACAAATCTTTTAAATTTAAATGAATTTTTATTTTTATTTTAAATTTAAATGAGTTTTAATTTTTATTTTAAATTTAAATTAATTTTTATTTTTATTTTAAATACCAAGGATTAAACACTTCTATCAATATAAAGGGTGTTATCTTGTTGTGCAAAACATATATTTTTTATTATCTGTTTTACTCTCTAAATTGTATACACTATTTTCTTGCAATTAAAACTTTTAACATTTGATATTTTCTTATTGGTGATGTACTTATCAAAGACGAGTGGTTGCAAGTTAGGGTTTTATCTTAGAATTGAAGAGATTTGTCAATATCCATACAAGAATAATGTAACGCGTAACTCCCTTTTTAAGGCCTGGTTTTTCTAATTATTATTTTTATTAATTTTTAATTACATTGTTAATTATTAATTTCATAACATAGAGTAAATTAGTTAATTCATATTATTCTTTAACATTTCTTTCATTGAGTGATGTATTGAATTGGGATTTCATTTCCGATTCAAATTTAGTGAGTGAAATTTCAAAGTTGAAGAAAATTCTGATGGGGATTATGTAATGACCTGCTCTTAATTCACTAAAATTTTGATAGAATTTCTCATTTATAAAATAAACATTTTCCTATAATTAAAACCTGTAAAAATATTTCTAATTACTTCCAAAAATATGTCTAAATCCAACAACTTTCTCTCAATATCAAAATATAACTAACATTTAAAGTTTAAGTATTTATTCACTAATTTAAAACTATACAAATTGTATTATCATAGTTACACATATAAAAATACAGGCAAAAGTCTTTTAATTGCAAAACCATCAGTTTGTTTCAACTAGTTATCTCCAACCTTACCCAGAACTCGAAAAGTAGGGGTGAATTAATGCCCAATAAATATTTATATGCAATGAACGTTTTTCAACTAAACAAATATGATAAAATTTTAAATTTCACTAATACTTTAATAATAAACGTATAAGAGATTTCAAAATTTTACTTCCAAATAGGACAACTATATAATTAATAATTTACCATAAATAACTTAATTAATATCATGTGTACTTCTTGAACATTATTCTTAGAAATTGCCGCCCCAATGACCAATGTACTTTTAAGGCATTATTTCCAAAAATCGTTGCCACACTTGATTTCATATTTACGGACTTTCACAGCGGACATAAATTACATTCAAAATCATCAGTGTTTAATAAAACACGGCCATACAATTTCAAATTCAATATATTGTATAAATAATAAAAAAATAACATTTTAAATTTTCTAATAAAATTATGAAAAATTAATTTTATTTTTCTCAAATTATTAAATTTATGTTAATAATTAATTGTGTCAATACATACATATATTCAAAAATTTCATACCACGTGCTTGAATTTTAAATAAAATAAATATCATACTTTTTAATTTTTAAAATCAAAATTGTTTTGATTACATATAAACTACCTATCTCAAAATTCAAATAATCAATCGCTTTATTCCTTTGCCGATTTATCTTTCTTCTTATAATCACCTCCTAAATAAAATTAACAATAACATTTACTAATTTAAATGATAGCAATTAAGCCCTTCACTTACAACAATTTCACAACCTATAGTTTTAAAAAATAAAAACTAGGCATAACCCTAAAGATAATTATAAAATAAATTCTCTGAAAATTATTAATCAATAAATATGAATTTGTATTTAGTAATATTATTATAAACTAATAATAACAGAAAGATTAAACAAAAGTTATATATAGACTATTGACTGATGGATAATATTATGAAGACCCCCAAAATTATTCTTTATTTACATAATAGTCCACAGCTTTAGTAATTTGAAAATGTGACATGATATAATTCTAAAAAATTATTATGACCTATTTCTAACCAAGGGTAGCAAAATAAACCTTAACTAATTACAGATTGTTCACAGCTATAAACTACTATAACAAACAAACTTGCATTTAATATTTAATACAAAAAATCATTCATTTTTTTTTTCACTATAATCGAACATGTATATTCTTCGTCAAACTTCAATACATATAAACACACACACATACATATATATATATATATATATATACACACACATATACACATCAAACTATCTCCTATAAAATATTTAATAAAAAAAATTATTTTATCTTAATTACTAAAATCAAACATGTATACATCTATTAAAATTTCAATTTACTAATAAATTTAAATTTTATCAATTTCTTTTTCAACTAAACAATTACAAACAAAATTAAAATAAAAGGAAAATATATATATATATATATATATATAACAAGAAAAAGTAATGCATATAATCACTAACGAGTTTTCAATTTGCAAGTTCAAAGTTTGAATTTGGGGAAAGTGGCCGACATTTCTATTCTCACTTGCACAAATGCATTTTAAGAATATAATATTACAGATTACCTCGAGATCAGTACGCGGGAAAGCAAGAAAGAGCGAAGATAGTGCTGCAAAGACATTTTGAAAAGAGTTATTTTTACTGTTGAATTTGTGGATTTTAATATTTTATGCAGCTTTTGTGAAGTATTGTTTACTAATGATGAACAATAAGATTACACATGCGATTGATTATCCCAAATTTCATTATCACGCGAGGAAGAATCCGGGTTGCTCAAATAATTTTATTTCATTAAATTCATGACGCAGACAAGTTGACATGCTAAGTCCACTCCCCGGCCTAACTTGTCTAGTACCGTATTTGAAAGCTTCACAGAAAGAGACACAAACATTGACTGTATTGTTAGAGTTTTTCAATTCAATTACATGGAAGCTTCACTGAAATTTTCTTCTGCGAATTCTTAACCCCAAGACCACTTATAAATAGACAAATTCTTCACAATTCACATATACATCTGCAACCAAAAAGTTAACAAAGCAAAAGCAAAGGCAAGCAATACTTCCTGAAAACTTCATCTCCTCTCCAACAAGACGAGAACATGAAGGTTTGAATTTGTAATTAATTACGTGTCAACAAATTTTACTTTAATTACTTTCTTACACGGGAAATTGAAGATTTTGTTGTTAATATTTGCAGCAAAAGTTGGTGATCAAAATCTCCAT
>JAXCLQ010017411.1:0-34986 GCA_035584115.1 Cedrela odorata | reverse complement strand
TCTTCTTCTCTGTTTTCTTCAAAGTAAAAACAGAAAAGCTCTTCTTCTTCTTCACCAAAACTCACTCAAGAAAGTGAGCTTGTCAAAGCTTGGTTGTGAACCATAGCAGAGACAGAAGTGAAAAGCAAGCCTTGGTTGTGAACCAAAGTTTGAAAAGAAGAGAGAGAAAGAGAAATCCGTAAAGAGAGAAAGAGCTTGTTAAGCTTGGTGAAGCTTAAATCGTAGCTCTAAGATTCCGATCAAGCCGGAACCAACATCCTCAACACCGACGTGTGTGGATATCCAAAGAAGCAAGGTCGTTGCTGGTTTGAACTGCTAAAACACAGGTTCGATTTTTTCTTAGTTTTTGTTTAACAAAACAGAAATAAAAGTTGTACACTGAAATACACATGCATGCACATATCGATCATCAGGGAGTCTATTCCGTAGATTTGTAATGTCAATCTAGGCTCCCCAGCGGCAGTTGTGCGCCCGGAACTCCATTTCGTGCGTCGCACTTTCGCTGCACATGAAACATAGCATATTCACGTTTCCTGTTCTGTTCAATACTCCCACATGACAGTACTTCAATCAAAAACTAATTCGGATGTATTTATATCATACTCTGTACTCATATCTACAATTACTTGCAGATAAAGTCTTGACATCATAATATATCACGGGATCTCATTTGGCATTTTATATATAATATCTATATATATACGCAACTGTATATGCAAAATGATATAAATACCATTTTATTAATCATAAACTAATTTATAATAAATTACAAAGTTATATATACATAAGAATGATATCCTTAAACCGATGACACAATTGGTTTTAAGGCATATCTCCAATATATACTACTTAACATTGTAAAATTTAAAAAATAATTGCTGGCAAAATTTTTGTTGAAAAATAGATTTGAGACATGTCTCTTCTTTTTTTTTTTCCGCTTATTAATCTAGATAATCTTTTTTTTAATGATTATTGTTATTGATACAAGAGTTTGGTATTCTACTGAAAGCAGAAGTGGGAACCCAAATAAATTGTCAATGGGAATACGAAAACTATGCTATGGTCCCTTTTTTGGAATTATCACAGAATTTACAAGTGGGGCAAAACAAGATCGATTTTTGATCCTCTATGATCTTGAGGTGCTAATCAAGTGATCTAAAAACTTGACAAAGTTGGCCGGAAATTTCAGAAAAAGATTTCGTGGGGATGGCGATGTTTCTTCTTGTAAGCTAGCTAGCAAAATATTAGTCAAAGAATTAGCATATCAGAATTAACACAAGCAATATTCTTCTATCCAAATTAAGAAGATCATCGCGACAGCCTGGACATGGATATCTCAATCAGCGAAAGCTCTGCTTGTGTCTCTCTCGTTCCAGACGTCAAAAGAATTGGATTGAAGTGAATGAATGAACACAACAAATTTAGCGGCAGGAATTGATTATTTATGATATAGCATGTAGTAGATGAGTTTGCTTGCTTGCTGATTCACTTATCTATAACTCGTCAAATATATATATATATATATATATATACATATATACATAATTCAGTAAGAGAGTAATTAATGATCAGTCGAGCATGAATGGTTGATGATGATGTTTGTCTTCCGCAAGCTTCCCAAATTAATAGATGTTGTCACATTCTCACACAAACGTATATGTATCAAAATTAAAAAAATGCCGCCTGGCCTAGTGTCAGGAAAGGCCTGCCGGCCAGTCCTAACCGAGATAATACCAATAGTAAATTGCCGCCTCAGCCTCAAGAAATAAGCCTAGCTTTGTTGGGTGATGAGAAGTCACCGTCAATGTCATGCTAAGTAATTTTTTGGCATAATAATATAGTCTATTTATGATCATGAGAATACAATGTACCCTTATTTGTAATTGAAAAGATTCATATTGAAATGTTAGTTTAAAGGTTCTAGGTGGTAACTATGCTAGAAGCTATAACTAGGGTTTGTATATGTACGTATTATATACATTTCTTCACTTTGCTAATATTTTTTTGTAATTAATCTCCAAGTCTTTCGAATTTATTCTCTAAATTTTTATTGTAATTCTCAAAATTTTTTAATATTATTTATAAGTTTAAAATTACAAGAACAGAGTTGAAAATCATAGCAAAAGAATTAGAAAAAGTAAAAATGCAGTACATGCATATATAGTGTAACCCTCAATATATATCTATATACATATATATATTAGATGCAAACGTACATAAGCAGTTAGCGTTTTTGGTCCCCTATAACAACATTACATGTGAAGATGATTATATATATATATATATATATATGCAAATTTCCTCGAGAAATTCCATCGCTGGACCACGAGACAAGAGCATTAGCACGATGCTGTAAGATCATTTTGTCCACGATTATTGGGGGACTGGAGCATGCAAAGCTTTAATGAGAACCAACGACCTCTTTTGAGTTTCTTGCACTCGATCGTTCAATTTAATTTCATGAAATTCAACTCATTACTGGCTCTTGTACAAAGCTGCTGTCAGTGTAAACGTTGAGAAATGTCGGCAAACACTTTCTCTAACTTCAATTTACACTCTCTATATATATTTTAATGTTTCGCTTCGATATATGGTCCAAAATATTTAACAAGTTTTGTGGTGCTGTTGTGTTAACGTTTAAGATTAATCGAAGTGATATTGGTTACGTAATTGATTAATTTTTTGTTGATAACTAAATTTTAATTAAAAATAATAAATTTAATAAACACTAATTAGTTTTTACTTGATAGCTTATTTTGATTACTATACCCACACTAAACACTGTTTTTTTTTTAAAAAAAAACTTTAGAGTTAATTTTATTATTATTCTCCCATCTATACTTTACAATAATTTTTTAATTTGAAACTAAATTTATTTCTACTATTATTCTACTTATACTTGATATTCAATTGTTTTATCTCACAATCAAAACATCTTAATCCTAAACATACCTGTAAATTTATACAAATTTTATACCTAAACTATGAGCATACCCCTTTATAATCATAAATAAATAAAAGAAGTCATATTTATTATGTGATTATTTTTATGATACATATAGTTTTTCTCTCCTTTGGATATTCGTATATAACATTGTTTTGCACTAATATAACATTGTATAGTAGCGAAGTGGTTGTTTTGCAGTAAATTCGTATTTTTTAAGATGTAGATGAAATTAACATTAATTACTCATAAGCATGCATATATAATGCTTATATAAGTAAGAGTACGAAGAAATTAAGTATAGAATAATATTATATCCTGCCAATGCAAATCAAACATATATATATTAAGAGGCGCAATTGATTTTACAGAATGGTCAACCTGTCAACATATAGGATACATATTGTTCAAAGTTATTATATAATTAATTCTAGAGATAACGAGTATCCTTGATCATAATTAATCAAATATTTCTTTTCACTCGATCAATCTTCTTCCTTTGTGACCTAATATTAATCCCAATTTCTTCTTCTTCTTCTTAATCTCGCATATGGTTGGACTGCGAGTGCGTAGAAGGACTACTGCTTGTTGCCTGCTGAATGATTTGATTTACTTGTTGACGATAGATTGCAGCCATCTTGTTGTATAAGTCCACATTCATTGACTGCATGCATATATGAACCAAATTCATTCCGATATAATATATGATATTCAATAAACATAAATTTGAAGGCATGTGTTAACATACTTGTGCAAGAAAAGCGCAATACGGATCAGTCAAAGGAACTGAGGACTTTGTGTCACCGGGATCTGGATTTGCTTGAGCAATCATATGAGGAACTATAAATGGAGAGGGAATTAACGTGGGAGTTGTTGAAGAAACTGGAGCCGTCGGATGGATGAGAGGGGGGAGCGATTGAGGGGCAGTACGGGCGGCAGTGGCAGTGGCAGTGGCGATGG
Source organism: Cedrela odorata (assembly GCA_035584115.1). Lineage (NCBI taxonomy): Eukaryota > Viridiplantae > Streptophyta > Magnoliopsida > Sapindales > Meliaceae > Cedrela > Cedrela odorata. Next base: position 31,082 of record JAXCLQ010017411.1, on the reverse strand, counting down.
TATTCATGTCAAGCATTCCTAAACCAACTGATCCCATGCCTATACGTGCTGCTAGTAAAGACATTTGAAGTTGATGATGATGTTGTTGCTGCAATGCTAAAGGCATCATCATTTGGGGCATGTTAACGTTCCTTACACTACTCATCAATTGAACTTGTGCTTGAAGTTGTTTCAAGTAGTCAATCACCTCTTCCAGCATCGAAGCTTTATCAGTCTCCACTCATTTAATTACATCAATTAATCATCCAATTGTCATCGAGTTAATTAAGGTATAAATGAAGGTTGTAATTAATTACCTTATTTGCATTGGGTACTAGCCTCTGAAGTGCTTTCATCCTTTGATTAATCCTATCTCTTCGTTTCTGTATATATATATATCAAAACATGAAATCATAAATTTACTTCTTTATATTGAAAATTTTCTATTTAATTAATGAGTAGTACTTTAATTACCCGTTCTGACTGATTATGGATGGCAGCAGCTCGACTTCGTCTCGATGAGTGCGATCGGCCTTTTTCCACTTTGATCTCTTGATGATCTTCATCTTGGTTTTCCTATGTCATTTCAATAATATTTGTTTACAACATTTACTTCGAAAATTAATATTAAAATTTTTAATTAATGTGATTTTTCACTTGTCTGCAGATATATATAAGTATAAAAATGCTAGCAGATTATGTATTATGTAAATTGTTGTGAGGTAAATCTTCTGCAAAAGGATCTAATTTTGGTTTAATTTTTCTCAATTAGTTTGCCAAATTAAGCATGAGTATTATATCTTAATTAACTCATTTCTCTTACCCTTTAGATATTGTCTTCCGAAAAAAATGATAAATTAACATCAAATTTGCCTATATTTACTTTAAAAAAAAGATCATTAAATATAGTGTATATATATATATATATATCTGATCTATTTTATTTTACCGATATTCCACCATGACAGGCAGAATCTTCATCTGTGGTTTTGGTTACGAAGCTCCGAAGGGAATCATACGAAGGCCAAGTCATCGTGGTTGTTTCGTTATCCCTACAAAATGTTGCACTAACACTACCACATGCCGTACTTGCACTTCTATCTCCCATCTCTTCTTGCATAAACTTGTCAGAATCTGCTCGCGTTCGCTTCTTCAGTAGGCCCTGAAGCAGGCCGCCGGAGGATATAGACGGAACCATGGAGGTCAGTTTTGGCGGGGAGTAGTGTTGGTGATTTTGGGGTAAATTTAGAGAAATATTATTTTTATTATTGTGGGTTGTAGAAGTAGCGGTAGATGTAGCATGACGAACTATGGATTCAAGTGTATCATTGCATGTGGGCGTTGTCTGAGTAGTGGGAAGGATTCCACCAATTCCCTGCATGGCTAGCTGACCATTTTCCCATGTTAATTCTGCAACTTCATATTTGGACCTCAACCTGCGTACAATTTCAACAAGTCAATAAGGAATCAATACAGTAAATAACAAGGAACTAAAGTAAAATGCAAGCAGCTAATTAAATTAAAAGATTCATGGCTTCCCACACTTTCCCATCTGAAAACATCGAGAGAGAATCTGAAACTAAAACTTTGACAAGAATAAAGAAAACCTAGAACTGCAGCATGCGCTGCACTCATCTTTGTTGATATGTATGAAAACAACGAGAAAACTGTTCGGATTAAAATGATAAAACTTAAAAGGGAAGAAAATTCAAATTAAGCAATTTATGAAGAGAAATTAAGTTGCTCGGTAGAGCAGGAGCTTTTTAGCACTGTACGCATACAAGGGACTCATATCAATACTGGGATGATTGTTGCTGTTGTTCAAGTGATGATCAGATTCAGAAGATCTGTTTCTTTCTCCTCCTCCTCCTTGTACTACATGTTCCTCCTGTCTTTGCTGCATTAGATGCCAATTTGGTACTCCACGCTGACTCATTATCGAATCGCTATTAACTTTAACTTTTGAGATCAATTTTGGGGGTTTTATAATTTCCTTTATCATCGTTTTGGTCCCCATTTTGACGTCATATTTGGTTTGATTATAAAGATAGAGATTTAACACACAACATGTGGTGTTGGTAGCTTGGTTGGCTACAATATTATTTATCAGAGAAAATCGAATATATATATATATATATATTATAATTGCATATTTTATCATGATCATCCAATAAAAATATTATATGTGTTTTAAATTTTTTCTTTATCATTATTATCACTAATATAATCGATTGATTTCAAAGTAATTGTATATGTGACAAAAATTATTGAATAGGAATATAGATGATGTGGTATACTCATCTCATTAGTGCCTTTTTTTTTTCTTTTTGAAATTCCTACAAGCAGAATTTATTTATTATGTCACTCTTTTAACTTTTATTTTCCTCACTTTTTCTTTTCTTACATATATACCCTAATAACACACCCTTAATCAATAATATTCTTGAGCTAATCTAACCATATATGTTGGTTTAGCTAGGCATGAACTTGAGCATAAATTTTGAGAGCCAAACAAAAAATAAATGAAAAAAAATTATTCTCTAAAGGATGTCTTCATAAATCATATAATATTAATTGTTTCAAAGAACTAGCATTTTCGTGGCTTAGGATCGAACCTCTAATTCATGTAGGGACATGGGTTTTTTTTTTTTATTAACAATTAATGTAGAGATGGTGTTGGTGGGATTTTTATGGGCGAGTGAATGTCGACAAATCGAAATCAATCTTGGTACACAAAATCTTCCACCTCACATAATAAAATTTCAGGAAAATTATATAGTGAGCTAAAAAATTCCATCAATCATATCAATAAGTATTGACCTCAATAAGATCGAAGCAATTGTCAATGTCATTTAATCCTTTCAGGTTAAAAGTATAATACAGTGAATATTATATAATACATTCGAAATAAACGGATGATTAAATTGCACTATATTAAATTTAACAACTTTGTAAAAGTAGACAACTCCTTACAGAAAAGAAGAATTTGGACGTTTATAGTTATTGTATTTTACAGTTCACTGAACTGTAGAATAACTAATCCTTTCATTACAAATTAATTTTGATTTTTACTATTTTCAATTTTAAAATGACTTAATTAAGTACAAATTTATGTATTAAAGTCCTTAATTTGACATCAAATAATTTTAAAAATCATAGTAATTAAAAAAATACAATTTAATTATCATTATTATCCCATCACAATTTGACAATATTAATTAGCGTCTCCTATGGCTTGTACTATAACATTTTTTTTCTTCTAATATTGTTGGAAAGATTTAAGACGTGTTGCTATTATCACCACCAATTTCAATCTTCAACTTTGTTTACTTTGATGAAGACATGAACCATATCTCCATTCTCAATTCATATCTTCTCTTCTGGCCCTTCTTACTTTAATTTCGACCATATCGATTATTTAGTATATTAATGATAGAAAATAATAAATAATTGTCTAATAAATTAGTTTCTTTTTATAACATATATATATATATATTAATTCTAAAATGTTCATGGAAACAAAAGTTTCCAATCATTTAAATGTCACATCTAACTTGAAAAAAATTCAATCTCAACCAGAAACTGGATTGTGGGTACCTGCATTAACAAGAAACACATGAATACAGCCATGTAATGCCACGTGAACAATTTATATTGAGCTATATATGGACCTCTATTGCCTCCACGTGTCGCCATCACTCGTTTTCTCCCCATTAGAACTCATAAACAATCTCAACGCTCCCCTTGTTTCTTCTCAATTTCCAATCAATCAAATTTACAAATCCATGTATATTTATATTGTATGACAAATGAAATAAATTGAAAATGAATTTTATTTCATTCCAACAAAAAAAAAGTCTTAAATAGATAAGACGTATGGTGTCATCCATATATCATAGATGGAATTATGATAATAAGAAAAAAATTTAAAGATATGCCTCATCTACTTATTAGATGATTCTAATGAGATCATTATATTTAAAACTTTCTTTTCGTTGCATGAAGAGTTTAAAAGGGTTAGATTTTTATGGAATTAGCTAATATCGTAGTCAGTAGTATAAAATATACATCAATGCAATTTTTTTTTTTTTAAATAAATCTTATTTTGAAGATATAAAACAACTAAATATACAAGTTTGAAACACATAAATTGAATAATAGAATTTTTTGAATAATAATTTTTAAAATATTACAAAAAATTAAATTTCACTCCTCCACAGTAGCGTGGTATAAACCTCATATCTCTTGTTCCACCCTAAAAGATTTTACTAGTTAACCAGCTAACACCTACTAATTGTACAATAGAGTTTCATTTGTTATAATGTATGTATTATGTTTTACAATATTAGAGGAGTTTATATAATAGATTTTTAAGTGTTATTATTAAAAAATGAACTTTAGGTAAGATTGACAATGTCGATGCACCATAAGATTAACACACAAGGTAATTTTACATGGAAGTCTCTTCATAAAGTGCTATAGAGATTAGATTCATAATATAATGTGTTGCAAAAAATTTAGGTTATGATAGTTATCAATTTATTACATCGTGAGTTTAAAGTCACTCGTTGTACAGGTAAATCTCACTTGGGTCAATTGAAATGGAAATTTCGATCGGGGTTTCGTAGTAATTCAAGTTACCTTAGCTTTATCAAAGTAAAGTGTACATGTATTTATTTATTTATACATTCAATTATGATTATGAAACCTAACCTAAGCCATTATTTTAGATCTCTAATCGGAACGCCTATCGGCCGTACTTTGATACGAGTGAGTTGAATTCCAACAGGAGAGTGGACTAATATTATTTTACAATAATTTCAAACTTAAATTACTTGGTCTTAAAAAACTCTTTAGAATTGATAAGAAAGCTGATATATATATATATATTGTTGAATTGAGTTTGAATTTCGGCGAGAATCAAGCTAGTTATGATTTTCTGTAGGCCAAGTTTGTGTGAAATGATTGAGAGTGCTTAGTGTCCTATTTTATGATTATTTCATAAAGATATTAATGTGTTTAAATTATGGATATGACCCTTGAGGCATTGATATTTATTTACCTACTTTGTTATGAAGTTGATATAATGGTGATTCGACGTTGAGTCAACAAAATGTATAAATGTATGATATATTATATACATTTGATATTTTTATGGTTAAAGCATGTAGCCTATGGTGGATATTGAGGCGTATAGGTGAGTGAACGGTTTTGATTTTGAATAGTCATTTGAACTCAATGATGGAATGCATGTGATAAAAAATTTGATTTAATTTTTGAAATTTCGTTGACATTGCTTTATAAAATAGTGTCTATGTTGAATATGGTGACATATTTTCAGAAATGTCAATTCGAATTGTAATCGCCACTTTGTAAATTTGTGATTATTACAAATAGTGAAGCAGTTGTCGCGGATGTCGACAATGTATTGGAATATGGCGAACCCATAGATTGTGAATGAGTTATGACATGAGACTCAATAATGGGTTAATACACAAATGTGATGTATGGGGAGATTGTGGAATTATGAGTTGTAAAATGATAAGAGTGTCATGGATGTGTTGGTTTGTTGTTTACCCATGATTCATGATTTGGACCGTGTTATTTTGAGAAAGGATGCTAAGATGGTTCATGGAGTATATATAAGTAATTTGTTTCATTAAGTTAAAATGTGAATGTAAAATTGTTAATCAATCTGAATGTTGAAATATATGTAGTAAAGAATAAATTAAATGCTATAACTTTACTTGGTCATGATTTCTTAAATGCTAAAATTGTTGCGGTTGTGTGAAACCGTTTTTAGGTATATCGACGGTAAGTTGAAATATTGTGAATTTATGGATGACAATTTGGGCTATGATATGAGAGAAAGAGAAATTGAGATTAATTGTTGATTTTCTAAGTGTGATTTATGTATTTGATGAATTCATGCAAAATTATAATATTGCTATCCAATATGACTTGTGTATTCTTAAGTTGCGCTACCTTTAATGACTATGTGCACATGTGTAATTATTGACTTGGAACCAAGAGGACGGTAATATGTAATGCATTTAGATTCTTCTGCCTCAGACGTTATATTCTTGAGAACAATGACAGTGACTTGGAGGATAGCAATACGTAATGCTCTAAGATACCGGAGATTACAAAGATGTATCTAGGGGGATGGTGATACTTAACACATCTAGATACTAGAGTTGTACAGAGGTAAGTAAGGAGACGGCGATACATTATGCCTCAAGATACCAAAATTGTATAGAAATATATTAAGGGGAATGACGATACGTAACCTAAATACTAGAGAAATTATGTAAAAGCACTGATAGTGATAAAGTTGATTTTGTCACAGCAGAAGTATTATATATGATGTTTATTTTAATTTCATGATCATATAGTATGACAATGATTTAATTACAAAAAAATTAAGTATGATTTTGATTATATATTATGAGTATAGTTCATTTATAGGAGAAAATTTTGATTTTTTGATTTGTATATTTTATTATATTTACATCCACTCACTAAGTCTCTTTAGACTCATTCCTTATAACACTTGTAATTTTCTTTGTAGAACTCATAGTTATTAAACAATGATATAAGGTAAATATATAAGGCTATTTTTGTAAGTTTAGAAAATGTAGTAGAAATGAAGAGTAGAAATGAAAATTTTATTACTAGCAAGGTTATTTTGGGATTTTAGTTTATGGATAGATATATACATAAGTAATTAAGTGGGCTAGTATTATATATACATAATTTGGGCCCAATTTAATTAAATTAAGCCCAAGCCCAAGCCCAAGTATATATATATATATATATATACTAAAATGGTCCAAAGCCCAAGCCCAAATATATGTATATATATAACAAAGTAAAGTAAATAAAGAAATAAATAAAATAATAGGTTTTGTTTAAATTCTCTACAAAATCTTAGCCATCTATTTCCTTTAATGCTAGCCATCCATTTGTCACAATTCTAGGCATGTTTTGTAAAATGGATAAAGATGAATATAAAAGCTAAGTTAGTGGAAAATGTGGTGGCTAAATGTGGTCCATTGGATTTGGTTAAAGCCATCCTAGCCATCCATGTGTTTTATTGATTAAATTAATTAATATTTTGTGTTAGTTAGTGAAAAATATGGTGGAGAAAGGATGGCGATTGGATTTGATTGAAGTAATCCAAGCCATCCATGTGTTTTAAAAAAATTAGAATTAATTAATATTTGATAGAAAATGGATGGAAAAAAGAGAGTCCTTGGATTGAGTGAGTTTATCTAAGTCATCCAAGTATTAAGTCATTATACTTAAACAAAATAGGTAATGTTTTTCAAATTGAAAAGGCAAAGAAGTGTATAAGTATAAGGCATTTGAGAAGGAAAGAAGGGAAAGAGAGAAAAGAAGAAAAAGAAAAGAAGAAAGCAGAAATTGGTGAGTTTTTAAAGTTTTCCCATTTGAGTTTTTATTATTAAGTGCTTAGAATAATAGTAGATATTACATTTTCATGTGGTAATCGCAAATTGGAAATGAAAATTATTATTTTTATGTTGTTTTGAAGGTGGAAAATTGGTGGAAATTATTGTTATTATGTTGTTGTGATGATGGAAAATTGGTGGAAATTTATTATTATGTTATTGTAATGGTGTAAATTGATGGGAGTTTTATTGCTATGTAGTTGTGATGGTATGAATTGGTGGAAGCTAGAAATGGTAAAGAGAATATGGTGATAGTGGTTATAAAGTGTTATTTTTATGTATATGTCATGTTCACAACATATGTACCACTCATGTTATTAATGCTAAGAAATTAGAAATGCTTGGAAATTAACAAAATTGGGTGAATTTTATTAGAATTTATGATATGAATGTTAAATTGTAGTAGGAAATTAGATATGGCCAAAAACAATTATGTCATTAATGTTAAGGGATAATTAAGAAAATTAGAGATGGCTAAGATTATATTAGTGATGCTAAATTGTAGTTAAGAAATTAGGATTATTAATGTGTATGTAGGGTTTTGAATGAGAAATGGTTGTTGTGTTAGTTGGTAGAGAATTAAATGATAAATGAAAGAATGTAAGTGTAGTAGTAAATATATATATATATATATGTATGTGTGTTTGTGTGTGTGTAAATTGATGTTAATTGTGGAATTTGGAAAGGCGTAATTGTGGAAGTGAAATTGAATCTCGGCAATTTCAGTAAGCTGACTTTGTTTGAAATATTTGAGAGTGTTGGAATTTGATTATACCGATGTGTTAGAAAATGTATTGGCAGGAAATGACAACATTTAATGAATTTTAAAATGTTACGCCAAATGTGTTTTGTTTCCAAAAATTGTTATAATATGCATATATATATATATATATGTGTGTGTGTATATGTATAAGTATATATGAGATGATGGAATAGCGTAAGTATGGTAATAAGTTTAGGTTAGAAATTTATAAATTGTTGAGTTTGGAAATATGGAAGTTATAGAAAGGTAACGGCAAGAATTGGCGCATAACTAAAATAGGTTGTGTTAATTTGTTTTAGGTACACAACATTAATATAAGAACATACTCGGGAAGAGCAGGGACAAATATAAGTAAATCGTATATGCATTTTAATGTTTAGAAAATTATGCGATATCTGATGTTTGATGAAAATGTGATTTGTGCATGTTGATATGCCAAGGTAATTTTATGAAATGACTAATGAAATGTTTATGAATTTAAATGTTTACGCCAATATCGCATTTAAAAAATAAAAAATGAAATGTTGTCAATGTGTGATATATTTGAAAAAGAATGCATTTTATGGCTTAGTCGTTAGTTATGTTATTTTGATTTAGCCAGACCTTATGTTAAAGTCGAGGTTTGCAGGCTCGTAAGAATTTTGTTTAGCGCGTCGTGTGCATTTTTGTTATATATAAATGTAAATGACTGCTTAATACGGAACACGTGATCACATTATGAATCCAGGTCACCGTGAGTGCAGATGACACTAATTGACTAAGCCGTTCTGAATATGTTTGTATTTCGAATGAACTTTTTATAATTGAAAAGTTTAAAAATGTACTGATTGTTCAAACTTTTATATTTTGCATTGCATCGCGATATCACACTTGCATGATTTACTTACTGAGATGTTTATCTCACGCTTTATTGAAAAATTTATTTTTCAAATAATAGCACATAAAGATGACCGAGTACGCAAGCGAGGGTGTTAGGCGTATTCGTAGTTTTTTTTTATATATATGTAATTTGTAGAATAGCCAAGTAATGTGCATAGACGTGTAGGTTAGTATGAATATTTTTGGATATGAAATTAATAAGCTATTTGTATTACAAAGAGTTGTAATGTATGTATATTTGTATATATAATAAAAAAAATTGTTAACTATAAATGTTTAAGTTTTATGTAACAAAAGAATAGTATTTATACAGTAAGCATGGGTGTGGTTTTATAGTTAATATGAAATAATTAATTGACAAAGTTAACTCGGAAAGACACAAAATTGTGTAGGGTGAGAAATGTGAAAGAAGTTTTCAGGAGTTTAAGAATTGTTTGGTGACAGCACTGATTTTGACAATTCCATTTAGTGGTGGAGGATATGTAGTATATAGTGATGCCTTAAGGAAAGGTCTGGGTTGTGTATTGATGCAACATGGGAGGTTGTAACTTATGCTTCTAGGTAACTTAACGATCATGAATAGAATTACCCTACACATGATTTAGAACTTGTAGCGGTGGTCTTTATTTTGAAAATTTGGAGGCATTATTTGTAAGGGAAAACATTCCAAATTTTTACTGGCCATAAAAGTTTGAAGTATTTGTTTACTCAGAAAGAGTTGAATTTGAGGCAAAGGAGATGGTTAGAATTGGTAAAGGATTACGATTGTATAATTAATTATCATTTCGGAAAAGCTAATATGGTGGCTGACGCCTTGAGTCGGAAATCCTCGGGACAGTTAGCTACATTAATAAGCACTCAAAAGCATATTTTATTGGACCTTGATAGGAATCAAATTAAAGTAGTAAGAAAGGCGAATATTTCCTATATGGCTCATTTAACAGTGCAACCAACCTTGATTCAAAGAACTAAAGATGCTCAAGGAGTAGATTAGTACTTGAGGAAGGTTGCGGAAGAAGTTCCTGGAGGTGGAAAAAAGGGGATTGCAATAGTTGAGGATGGGGCATTGTATTTTGAAGGAAGACTTTGTGTGCTTAGGAATGATGATTTACAGCAGAAAATTCTAAATGAAGCTCATAACTCTCAGTATACTATCCATCATTATAGTATAAAGATGTATAGAGATCTTTGCATTAGATTTTGGTAGCCTAAGATGAAATTGGATGTTGCACGATGTGTAGAGTAGTGTTTGACTTGTCAGCAAGTTAAAGCAGAACATCAGAGACTGCCGGGTTTATTAAAGCCCTTGATGATACCGAAGTGGAAATGGGAACGCATAGCTATGGATTTTGTTGTAGGATTACCAAGAACTTCTAAGGGTTACAATGCAATATGGATAATTGTGGATAGGTTGACGAAATCGGCACATTTTCTTCTTGTGTGTACCACTTACTTGATGGACAAGTATGCACAATTGTATGTTAAAGAAATTGTTAGATTGCATGGAGTGCCTATTCCTATTATTTCGAATAGAGATCCACGATTTACTTCTAAGTTTTGAAAGAGTTTGCATGTAGCTATGGGTACCAAATTAAACTTTAGTACCACTTTTCACCTGCAAACTGACAGACAATCAGAAAGAACTATTCAGATTCTAAAAGATATGTTGCGGGCATGCATGTTGGATTTCAAAGGTAGTTGGGATAAATATCTACCATTGGCGCAATTTACATATAATAATAGATTTCAATCCACTATTGACATGGCTCTATATGAAGCACTATATGGAAGGAAGTGTAGATCGCCGCTTTATTGGGATGAGGTCGGTGAAAGGAAAGTTTTAGGGCCAGAAATTGTTCAACAAATAGATGAAGTGGTTGAGAAAGTGAAAGAAAAAAATGAAAACTGCACAGAGTAGACAAAAGAGTTATATTGATATCCGAAGGAAGCCCTTGAAATTTGTTGTGAGAGAAAAGGTATTTCTCAAAGTGTGTCCGATGAAGGGGGTCATGAGGTTTGGTAAGAAAGGGAAGTTAAGCCCTAGATTTATTGGCCCGTTCGAGATTTTAGAAAGAGTGGGAGATGTGGCGTATCGACTTGCTCTTCCTCCATCTTTGTCTGAAGTGCATAATGTGTTTCATGTATCAATGCTACACAAATACATAGCTAAGCCTACACACGTGTTGAGTTATAAACCATTTAGGCTTAGAGAAGATCTGACTTATGAGGAGGTTCCTGTGCAAATTTTAGACCGTAAGGATCAACAATTACGTTCCAGAAGAATTCTCTTAGTAAAAGTACTTTTGAAGAATCACGCAATAGAGGAAGCCACATGGGAATGAGAGGCGGAGATTCGAGAGAAATATCCGCAACTTTTCCAATGAAAAGGAGTCAGCTTATTGAATTTCGAAGACAAAATTTTTGTAAGGAGGGGAGAATTGTAACACCTGTAATTTTCTTTGTAGAACTCATAGTTATTAAACAATGATACAAGGTAAATGTATAAGGCTATTTTTATAAGTTTGAAAAATGTAGTAGAAATGAAGGGTAGAAATGAAAATTTTATTACTAGCAAGGTTATTTTGGAATTTTAGTTTGTAGATAGATATATCCATATGTAATTAAGTGGGCTAGTATTATATATATATAGATATATATAATTTGGGCCCAATTTAATTAAATTAAGCCCAAGCCCAAGTATATATATACTAAAATGGGCCAAAGCCCAAGCCCAAATATGTATATATATAACAAAGTAAAATAAATAAAGAAATAAATAAAATAATAGGTTTTGTTTAAATTCTCTACAAAATCTTAACCATCCATTTCATTTAATCCTAGTCATCCATTTATCACAATTCTAGGCATGTTTTGTAAAATTGATAAAGATGAACATAAAAGCTAAGTTAGTGAAAAATGTGGTGGATAAATGTGGTCCATTGGATTTGGTTAAAGCCATCCTAGCCATCCATGTGTTTTATTGATTAAATTAATTAATATTTTGTGTGTGTTAGTGAAAAATGTGGTGGAGAAAGGATGGCGATTGGATTTGATTGAAGTAATCTAAGCCATCCATGTGTTTTAAGAAAATTAGAATTAATTAATATTTGATAGAAAATAGATAGAAAAAAGAGAGCCCTTGGATTGAGTGAGTTAATCTAAGCCATCCAAGGGTTAAGTCATTATACTTAAACAAAATAAATGATGTTTTTCAAATTGAAAAGGCAAAGAAGTGTATAAGTATAAGGCATTTGAGAAAGAAAGAAGGGAAAGAGAGAAAAGAAGAGAAAGAATAGAAGAAAGGAGAAATTAGTGAGTTTTTAAAGTTTTTCCATTTGAGTTTTTATTATTAAGTGCTTAAAATAATAATAGATTTTACATTTTCATGTGATAATAGGAAATTGGAAATGAAAATTATTATTATTACATTGTTGTGATGATGGAAAATTGGTGGAAATTATTTATTATGTTATTGTGATGATGGAAAATTGGTGGAAATTTATTATTATGTTATTGTAATAGTGTAAAGTGATGAGAGTTTTATTGCTATGTTATTGTGATGGTATGAATTGGTGAAAGCCAGAAATGGTAAAGAGAATATGGTGATAGTGGTTATAAAGTGTTATTTTTATATATATGTCATGTTCACAACATATGTACCACTCATGTTATTAATGCTAAGAAATTATAAATATTTGGAAATTAACAAAATTGGGTGAATTTTATTAGAATTTATGATATGAATGTTAAATTGTAGTAGGAAATTAGATATGGCCAAAAACAATTATGTCATTAATGTTAAGGGATAATTAGGAAAATTAGAAATGGCTAAGATTATATTAGTGATGCTAAATTGTAGTTAAGAAATTAGAAATTTATATTATTAATGTGTATGTAGGGTTTTGAATGAGAAATGGTTATTGTGTTAGTTGGTAGAGTATTAAATGATGAAGGAAAGAATGGAAGTGTTGTAGTAAATATATATATATATATATATGTATGTGTGTGTGTGTGTGTGTGTAAATTGATGTTAATTGGGGAATTTATAATGGTGTAATTGTGGAAGTGAAATTGAATCTCGGCAATTTCAGTAGGCTGAGTTTGTTTGAAATATTTGAGAGTGTTGGAATTTGATTATGCCGATGTGTTGTAAAATGAATTGGCGTGAAATGAAAACATTTAATGAATTCAAAAATGTTACACCAAATGTGTTTTGTTTTCGAAAATTGCTATAATATGCATATATATATGTGTATATGTATAAGTATATATGAGATGATGGAATAGCATAAGTATGGTAATAAGTTTAGGTTAGAAATTTATAAAGTGTTGAGTTTGGAAATATGGAAGTTATAGAAGGTAACGGCAAGAATTGGCACATAACTAAAATAGGTTGTGTTAATTTGTTTTAGGTATGTAACATTAATATAAGAACATAATCGGAAAGAGCGAGAACAAATGTAAGTAAATCGTGCATGCATTTTAATTTTTGGAAAACTATGTGATATCTGATGTTTGATGAAAATGTAATTTGTACATGTTGGTACGCCAAGGCAATTCTATGAAATGACTAATGAAATGTTTATGAATTTGAATGTTTATGCCAATATTGCATTTAGAAAGTAAAAAATGAAATGTTGTCGATGTGTGATATGTTTGAAAAAAAATGCATTTTATGACTTAGTCATTAGTTATGTTATTCTGATATAGCCGGACCTTGTATTAAAGGCGAGGTTTGCAAGCTAGTAAGAATTTTGTTTAGCACACCGTGCGTGTTTCTGTTATATATAAATGTAAATGACCGCTTAATGCGGAACACGTGATCACGTTCTGAATCCGGGTAACCGTGGGTGCAAATGGCGTTAATTGACTAAGTTGTTCTGAATATGTTTGTATTTTGAATGAACTTTATATAATTAAAAAGTTTGAAAATGTATTGATTGTTTAAATTTTTATATTTTGCATTGCATCGACATATCACACTTGCATGATTTACTTACTGAGATATTTATCTCACCATTTATTGAGAAATTTATTTTTTAGATAATAGCATATAAGGATGACCGAGTACCCAAGCGAGGGTGTTAGGCGTATTCGTAGTTTTTTTTTATATATATGTAATTTGTAGATTAGCTAAGTAATGTGCATAAACTTGTAGGTTAGTATGAATATTTTTGGATATGAAATTAATAAGCTATTTATATTACAAAGAGTTGTAATGTATGTATATTTGTATGTATAATAAAAAAAATTGTTAACTATTAATGTTTAAGTTTTATGTAATAAAAGAATAGTATTGTATACAGTAAACATGAGTGTGGTTTTGTAGTTAATATGAAATAGGTGTGACATTTCCCCTACTCTTCAGTTTTGTAGGACCTTATATATGAGAAGTGGTTTCAGTAACATGAAGACACGAGCAGAGAAGAGGGTACACATCGCAGCCACCAGGGTTATTGGGTCTATGTCACAAAAATATAAACATAGGTGATGCGTTGGATAATGTGTTACTGAACGGAACAAAATGTGACAAATCACATGGTTGATTATCCACAATCAATAATACGTCATACAGCCGTACTAGTGTACCACTAGTCCTTTGACCTGAGGTGTTACGGCTGCCCTCTGCACTGAGATACATCATTCACTTGTGTATATCGCATGGGCTAGCCACACTTGGTGAAAGAAGCTTGTTGGCAATGTTTTTAGGTGTATGAGGATTGGTGATAGCTAAGATGGAATCTGTTGGCTCAAATTTTGGAGCTTGAGAGCCTATGTGGAACTGTCATATGTGGGAATAAAGTCTTTGGCCAAAGTAAGTATATTTAGAAAGGTGTTTTGCAGATATATGAATCTTGTAATGATTGAGGTTATGATCCTATGATTGAGTTAAGGATTTGGCGATTCCATAACCTGCACTCGATTGGGAGTCAACAGCAGAGGGATTTTACTACATACACGTACGACTATATGTATTCATTAGTGTCTGGGGGTCATGACGTCTTGCTAGAGGTCGGTCATGATCATTAGGAACTTTGGTGACAAAAAGTTGTACTAAAGTTGTAATGCCCGTAATTTTAGAAATCTGTAACTGTAACATCTATAGTATTTAGAAAAATTTAATCAAATAATTTAATATTATTTAGTTAATTAAAATTTTATGTAATGTAGAAATTTTAGATGAATAATTGAATTTTGAGCTTAAAATAGAGTTATTTGTTTAGACTCAAAATTAATTACATAAAGTTGGTTTATAAGTGAATTTCGGATTAAGAAAATAGTGTTTGGATTAATTTTGAACTTAATTGTAAAAATTCTGAAATATTAAAATTTCTTTCAAATTTCAGTTACAGGTAAGCTTAATGATTCATTAGAAGCATGATTTTTAAATTTGGGGCATGAAATTGAATTTTAGATACTATTCACATAAGAAATTTTTCCTTAATTTCACTAAGGAAATGTTAAATTAGAGTAAAAAAAACATAATATTGGATTGATTTAGCATTGATTATGGTATTTGAGGGAAGAAATTGGTGTGTTTTTTTTCGGATGAACAGTGATTCTGAAGGTGCTACAATATTTTTGAATATTGCTACAGTAACTGTTTACACAATAATTTTATTCAGCACAGTAACTATTTGTACAGTAAATTTGATTTGAATAATGCTTAATATAGTAACTCCGCATGAACAGTTGCTACAGTTTGGTATAAACAGTATTTGCTATAGTATTTTAAATCAAAATCGTATTTGTTTACTTAGATGAAAATATGTAGATTTAGGGTAGTCAAAAATATGAATTAGAATAAGTTAGTCATAGAAATTTATTGTTAAAAATAGGATAAATGACCTTAGTTAGTTAAACTTAGTTATAGAGATAAAACTAAGGAATTTTAGACAATAATTCCACGAATATTGTATTTAAATTATTTATATTATTTTATTAAATAGTAAAAAACATGATTTATATATTTTTGATATTAGACTACGAGAATCCGGAAGAAAGATCAGGTTAGGTAGGAGGATTATTAGTAAGAGTAGTTACTCTCCCATTGTTGTAAGTAAATCGTGCATGGATTTTTACTACCTTTAAAATAATATGATATTTAAGCAATTGTTTGAAAACAATATGAAAGTTATAGATTTTAAATGTTTTATATGCAGATATCAAATTCATGAAATAATTGTTGAAAAATGATGTCATGTGTGAATGTTTTTTTTGAATGAAAATGATTTTATGGCTTTAGTCATTAATTAATGTTTATTCTGACTTGGCAGGGTCTCATGTCAAAGTGGGATTTGTGAGCTATTCAGAATTCTGTTTAACGCGCAATGCGCGTTTCTATTTAACGTGTAATGCATATTTCTGTTATAACTGATATGAAAATGTTCATTTTAAGCAGAACACGTGATCACGTTCTGAATCCGGGTTACTGTGGGTGCATGTGACATTAATCGACTGAGTCATTCTATAAATGTTTGAAATAAGAATGAATTCCTATGTTAATTGATAGTTTGAAAATTCATTGATCCGTTTATGTAAATATGATTGCTTTGAAAAGGAAAGAAATATCAAAGATTTGAAAATGTATTGATCTATTTGAATATTTATGTTCTTTATCACATCGACATATGAAAAATTTGCATGGTTTACTTACTGAGATGTTATCTCACTTTTTATTGTAAAAATTTTATTTTTCAGATAATAGTACGTAGAAGTGACAAAGGACGCGTGCAAGGTTAGTTAAGTATAGATGAAAACCTTGTTTATATGTGTAATTAATAGAATAATTATAAGTTTAAGAACTAGTTATATAGATAACTCTTTGTACGTGTAAGAAATTTAGAAATTGTAGATATTTAAGAATTATCTAATAGTAACACTCTTTGTATGAAATGATGTAGCATTATATAATAATGATTGATTAAATAAATATGAGAATATGGTATTACAAAAGTGATACGAAAGAATTTGTATCCTCCCATATCTAGTTCATAGTGAACCCAAGGGTCATACACAGTCGGTTACTTGATAATGATGACATTTGCTATTATACAATAATCATTAATTTGTTAATGATATTGTTCAGATACTTTGATCGGGTAGCAATTTGATTCTTTATTATAAATAATATATTTTCTAATAAGGACGAGCTAGCACTCGTAAGTATGGAAAATGTTTCAGTTAATTATGAGATAATATAAATATGATTTACTGATGTTATATTATGATATAATGATATAATACTTTAATATTGATTAAAGTAATAATATAATAATAATATCTTATAAGTAATGAATATAATATTGTATTATATACCTGTATATATATTATAGTAATATATTTATATATTTTATCATTACTACAAATATATATATTAATGTAATATATATGTATAAGATATTTATTTGTGTATGAGTATATATATATATAAAGATATATGTATATTACACAAATTTTCTCTCTCACACACACATGCCCATGAGTAAGCTTGACACATGGATTGCTTTTGTTCAAATTGTTGAAATAAAAGGCAAGTCAGCAAGTGAGCAAGTGGGCATTGTCTTGTTGCATTTAATGAAATGAACAGGGCAAGTGGCTAATGACGGTTTTGCAGAGCAACACTCAAGTATTGAGTGTAGATAACAAGCATTGGGATGCTACGTTATCCACAATCCTGTAAGAGACAGAACCGACTTCTTCTTCTACTATTACATTATCTCTGAAATTTCAAGAGAACCATCATTGGAGAAAGCTTGGTGAGTGCTTGGTTGTGAACCAAAAACCAGTTGAAAGAATAAGGAAGCTAGAGAGAGAAATCTTGTTTTAACTTAGTGAAGCTAGAACCGAAGCTTAAAGATCCCATAACGAAGTTAGAACCACCGTCGCCAACAATACCGACATGTGGACACC
This sequence comes from Cedrela odorata, assembly GCA_035584115.1. Lineage (NCBI taxonomy): Eukaryota > Viridiplantae > Streptophyta > Magnoliopsida > Sapindales > Meliaceae > Cedrela > Cedrela odorata. Next base: position 13,076 of record JAXCLQ010017411.1, on the reverse strand, counting down.
CTTGGTAGCAAGCGAAGAGGTTCACTTGCTATTTTGGATTGCAAAGGAAAGAAGTGAGACTTCTAAACTTTGTATTTTATGTTTATATTTGAAATTGTTTTAAATACTAAAAACATACATATGTACTTGTCTAGATCCGTGGGAAGCCTTTCCGCATGTCCTTGTGACAGGCATGGCCTCCTTAGTGGCGATCGTGCACTCAGAAACTGATCCCGCGCGTCGCGCTTTTGTTACGAAAAAGAAATAGAGCATCTTTTTTATACTGTTCCCTTCAAGTGGTATCAGAGCATGGCGACATGTGTATGTATGTATGTTTTAGAAAACATGTATTGGGATATTAATTTATGTTCATATGGATGTTTGTTGTGGCTTGGATAATTATTATGTTTTGATTTGATAGAATGAGTTATATTTGGATGATTATATTGACAAAATTATTGAAAATAGTTTTGTGATAATTTTATGATGAAAGCATGATGATATATGTTGTTAATATGACTAATAAGAGTTATCATGTTTAAGAAAATGAATGAAGTTGTTTTAATATGATTTAAATATGTTTTGGAAACACTGGAAGTCATAAAAAATGGCAGAGTATTGTTCTGTTCTAACCAAATATCTGTACTTTTGTTAAAAGTATCAATATTTGGACTAACAAGACGATACTTGATGCTTGAGTATTGGTATTTTTGTGAAAAGTATCGATACCTGATGCTTTAATGTCAATCTGTTCTATTGGGTTTCAATCCCTTTGGAAGAAGGATCGATACTTGATGGACGAAAACATTTACAGATCATTCTGTTTTAAGTGAGTATTGATACGTTTATGAAACGGATTAATACTTGATAACTAAGAGTATCAATACTCTAAGCAATGGATCGATCATGCTGATTTTGTACCATTCTGTTTTGAGTATCGATCCCTTTGGAGAAAAGGATCGGTACTTACTATTAAAGAGTCGATTAGATCAATCTCTCAAGAAAACGGATTGATACTTATGACGAGTCATAAAATCTGGACAAGTTACAAATTGATACTTGACAAAAAGAGAGGATTGATATACGTGAGACGCACATTATTTTCTCCATAATTTTTGAAGAATTGATCGATACCCTAAAAGGTGTATCAATCTGTCTCTCTAAATATATATATATATATATTCTTCATTCTTGTATAGTCTCCAAATATCATAATATTCCATTTGCCATAACTTACACAAGCACTATATTAAATAGTAAATTTTTTGTTACCGAAAATTCAATTTATTGAAATTAAATTTTTCGGGTTTGAAATTATTTCAATTAAATAGAAAAATAATACTCTGAATTAAAATTGAGATGAATGAAGATTCTAATTAATTTTGATTCAACTTAGAATTAATAGAATTCTAGTCGGAGTAAACATATGTACATAAAATCGACAAATTGATATTGTATCAATTAATATCTCTCTCGAATAAATTAATTGTTAATTTATTAAAATTGATTTGATCAATTAGTAATGTGCTGAATTTGAAATCAATATCATTGGATGATGTATATTTTAAATTTCATTGCTAAACAATAATAAATATATGCATATTGATGTGTAAATTAAATGAAACGTAAAATTAAAATCTCCCTTATATAATATTAGGTTCAATCATTCTAAAGTAGTCAGTAGTTATTGTCATCTTTGATGGAGGAACTTAATATCTATTAGGTGAGGGCCCTCACGAGGTGTCGTAGTATATTTGACCTATTTCTTGATAGGGTTCATTAGCTCTCAATATCTGTTGGGTAAGGAGTTTGATTTCACTCCTACTCATGAAAAGACGTTGGGTCTAGCCTGACTAGGTTAAGGCACCAATATCTGTTGGGTGAAGTATCTTTTTTTAGAGGAAGATTGATCATGTCTTGTAAAGAGTTACAAATAGAAATGAGTTTTTGACAAATTGAACTTGCTTAACCAATATCTTTAAGGTGAGATTTTGTAAGTTCGATGAGAATATGATTGTCACACCTATTTTATATTAACTGCAAATACATACTCACGTTTACTATATATAATGCTATTATTTTATTACACAAATTTTAAACATTTATAGTTAATAATTTATTTTGTTTTTATATAAATACATATAAGGTTATATAAATTACAACTCCTTGACATACAACTAACTTAGTAACTATATATCCAAACATAAGTCTATCTATATTACTTAGCGAACCTACAATTACATATATTCAAAAACTTCCGTACGCCTAGTACCTTTACTTGCGTACTTGGTCACCTCTATGTGTTATTATCTGAAAATAAATTTTTCAATAAAAGTGTAACATAAAATCTTAGTAAGTAAATCATGTATGTTTTATATGACGATGTAGTGCAAAATATGAAAGTTTAAACAATCAGTACATTTTCAAACTTCTTAATTATATAGAGTTTATTCAAAATACAAACATTTTCTGAATGACTTAGTCAGTTGTGTCACCTGCACCCACGGTGACCTGGATTTAGAATGTGATTACGTATTCCACATTAAGTGGTCATTCATATTTTCATATAACAGAAGTGCGTACGGCATGCTAAGTAGAATTTTTACTAGCTTATAAGCCTCGTCTTTAACATGAGATTCGGCTAGGTCAAAATAATATAACTAACAACTAAGCCATAAAAATGCATTCCATTAAAATTTCACACATCGACAATATCTCATAAACATTTCATAAGTGCAAGAGATTATTCCAAGACATCCATATGTTTTAATAAATTATAATTAATTAGTATTTAATAGAAAATGGGTGAAAAAATGAGAGCCATTAGATTTGATTGAAGAAATCCAAGCCATCCATGTGTTTTAAGCAATTATACTTAAACAAAATCGATGTTTTCAATTTGAAAAAGGCAAAGGAAGGATATGTACAAGGTAAAAGAAAGAAGGGAAGAAAAGAGGAAAGAAAGAAAGGAAGAGACAAGAGAGAAAACAAGAAAAATTGGTAAGTTTCTTTTAATTATAATTGTGTTGCTTTAGTGTAGCATGTGTAGTAACTTGTTAAGACAATTGTAGTAGAATTTATATTAACATGTGATATTAGGAAATTTGAAATGAATATTGTCATTATTATGTGGTTATAATGGTGAAAATTAGTGGAAGTTATATTGTTAATACTAGATTGTAATAGGAAATTAGTATTATTTTATTGTAACATGATTAGTGAAGTGTTAAGACAAATTGTAGTAGGAAATTAGAGATAGATAAATTTATATTATTTAGGTTAAATTTGTAGTAGGAAATCAAAGATGAACAAATTCATGTGTTAATGCTTAATTGTAGTAGGAAAATTTAATATGAATAAATTCATGTTAGTAGTGCTAATTGTAGTAGGAAATTAGATATAGCCAAAAAAGAATTCATGTTATCAATGTTAATATTTAATAAGGAAAATTAGAAATGGATAAGATTATATTAGTGATGTTAATTTTGTAGATAGAAAATTAGGAAATTATATTATGTTAATGTGTCTATAGTATTTAAATAAGAAATGGATATTATGTTAATTGGTGGAAATTTGAATGATGAAAAAAAGAATGGAAGTGTAGTTATATATATATATGTGTGTGTGTGTGTGTGTAAATTGATATTATTTGTGGATTTGAAATGGCGTGCTATTCAATTGGAATTGAATCTCGGCGATTTTTGGTAGGCCGAGTTTGTGTGTGATAATTGGTAGTGTTACGAAATGTGATAATGCAGGTATTGTTAGAAAACAGTAATATTTGACTTGTTTTGGAAATTTTACGTCAAAAGTGTTTTTTTTTTTCCAAAAATGATCGTAATACACATATTTATGTATATGTATGTAAAGGTATATACAAAATAATTGAATGAAGTTAATATGAAGATAAATGCATTGCAGGGATTCAAAAAGTGTTGAGTTTGAGAAATGTAAATGTCATAAGAATGTAGCAACAAGTATAAATGTGTGACTGAAATAGATTGTGTTAATTTATTTTTTGTTACACAATATTAATATAAGAACATACTCAGGAAGAACGAAAACAAAAGTAAGTAGATCATGCATGCATTTTAATGTTTTGAAACTTTGCGATATTCGATGTTATGATGAAAAATGTGATTTTAATGTTTGGTACACCAATGCGATTTTATGAAATGATTAGAAAAATATTTGTGAATTTGAATGTTTACGCAGATATCACATTTACAAAATAATTATGAAATGTTGTCGATGTGTGAAATATTTGAATAAAGTGCATGTTATGGCTTAGTCATTAGTATATTATTCTTACCTAGCCGGGTCTCATGTTAAATGTGAGACTTACATGCTAGTAAGAATTTTGTTTAACGCGTCATACGCGTTTCTATTATATGAATATAAAAATGACCGCTAAATGCGGAATATGTAATTTATGTTCTAAATCCAGGTCGTTGTGGGTGCAGGTGACACTAATTGACTAAGCCGTTTTGAATGTGTTTATACTATAAATAAATTCTATATGATTTGGAAAAGTTAAAAAATGCTTTAATTGTTTAAACCTTTATATTCTGTACTGCATCGATATATAAAAACATGTATGATATGCTTACTGAGATTTATATTTCACTCTTTATTGTAAAAATTTTATTTTTCAGATAATAGCACATAAGGGTGATCAAGTACGCGAGCGAAGGTACTAGGCGTATTTGAAGTTTTTGGATATATGTAATTGTAGATTAGCTAAGTAATGTTTATAGACTTGTATGCATAAGAACTTTTGTAAATTGAACTATGAATGGTTTGTGTAATAAAAGTGATACATTGTATATTATATGTGTTAATTATATTTGAGGTTAACTGTACATAAAAGGGGTGTGATAGCGGAGGGCAGCCAGGCACCTCAGGTCATAGAATTAATGGTACACTAATACAGCTGTGTGACGTATCATTGATTGTGGATAATCACCCATGTGATTTGTTACAGTTGGTCACGTTCAATAATACTTTCTGCTATATATTACCCATGATTATGCTCTTGTGACATGAAACTTGTCACCCAACTATTAGCATCCAATACTAATTCTTAGTTGTATTAAATATACTAGTTATGCAATGTTATAGTCCCATATGGCATTACCTTAATTAGAAACTAATTCGAATGTATTCAAATCATAGACTCTGTACTTATATCTAAAACTCTTTGCAAATAGAGTCTTGACATCATAATACATCATGAGATCTCATTCTACATTTTATATAAAATATAAATTAGCAACTGATCATGTAAAATGATATAAAAGTCATTTTATCATTAGTAAACTAATTTATAATTAATTATAGAAATATATATATATATTCAATGAATGATATCCCTGAACCATATAACATAATTAGTTCTAGGGCATATCTCTAACAAACTCCCACTCGCACTAGAGCTAATCACTATAGTATCCAATCCCTATCCTCTCTAGGTGGCAATCCAGTTGTTGTTGTGTCATCGACTTAGTCAGTGGGTCTGCTACGTTATTCACATCTGCACTAATATCTGTTTATTTGATATAAATTCTCTGATTAAGTGGTGTTTCTTCTGAATATATTTAGATTTCTGGTGAGACCTCAGTTCTTTAGCCTGAGTTATAGCTCTATTATTGTCATAGTACAAAGTTCTGGGTTAATTATAGAAGGAACAACTTTGAGTTCTGTAACAAACTTACGATCCAAATAACCTCTTTCTTAGCTTCAGAAGTAGTAACATACTCAACTTTTGTAGTGGAGTTAGCACCTCCATTATATATGTACAGACTTTGGGAAAGTCCTATCATTCGTTTCGTTCTATCTCTACAGACGCGAATACCCATAATGAAGGTAGCTTCTCCCAGATCTTTCATAGAGAAAACATTAGATAACCACAATTTAGCCTCAAATAACATGCTCACATTATTTTCTAGTAGTAGTATGTCATCCATATACAATACAAGGAATGTGATGGCATTGTTATTCTCTTTTCTATAGATACACTGTTCATCAACATTCTTGATGAAGCCAAACGATTTGACTGTATCATTGAATCTATGTTCTAATTGAAGGCAAAACCTCTAAGAACATAGAAAATCATGCTCTGTTTCACACTCGCAACGGAAGTGTAAAGCGCGGGATCAATTCCTAGTTACGCAACCGTCGCTGGGGAGCCATGATCGTCTCATGAACATGCGAAAAAAGCTCCTTACTAGATCTGGACATGTACACATGCATGTTTTTGGATTTAAAATAGTTTTAAACATAAATGCAAAATTAAGAAGTCGTACTTCTTTATTTGCAGTCCAGAAAAGCAAGCCAATCTCCTCGTTTGCCTCCAAGTGTATCCACACGTCGGGTTGGTTCGATGGTTCTGGCTTCATTTAGGATTTCCTGGCTGCGGGTTTTAGCTTCACCAAGCTAATCCAAAGCTTTCTCTCTCTAGCCTCTTTTTTCTTTTTTCTTGTTTTTAGTTCACAACCAAGCATCCACCATGACCTTTTCGGACATACATTATTTGGCCGAAGACTTTTTTCCTACATAAGATAGTTTCACCTAGGATCTCAAGCTTCAACATCTAAGCCAGCAAATTCCATCTTGGCTATCACCTGTCCTCATACACTTAAACACATTGCCAGCAAACTTCTTTCACCAGGCATGGCTAGCCGAATGCAATATATACAAGTGAACGATGTGCCTTAGTACAATGGACAGCCATGACACCTTAGGTCAAAGGACTAGTGGTATACTAGTACGGCTATGTGACGTATCATTAACTATGGATAATCACCCATGTGATTTGTCACGTTCAATAACACGTTATCTAATGCATTACCCATGTTTATGCTTTTGTGAAATAAGACTCGTCACCCAAGTATTAGCATCTAATACTAATCCTTGACAACATCAAACATACCAGTCATGCAATGTCACAGTCTCATATGACATCACCTCAACTAGGAACTGATTCAGATGTATTCAAATCAAAACTCTGTACTCATATTTATAACTCTTAGCGGATAGAGTCCTGACATCACAATACATCACAAGATCTCATCTGCATTTTATTTATATACTGAACGGAACAGTGAACTCACATGCTTTATTTCCGTGAGCAGCGGAAGCACGACGGATGAAAGGAACTTCTAGGCGTACAACCGCTGCAAGGGAGCCATGGCTATCATTATGAACCTACGGAATAGGCTCCCAATCGATCTTGACATGCACACATGTATGTTTCAGCTTTCAAAACAAGTTCTGCTCAAGAATAATAATAATAATAAAATAAAACAGAGATGAGACTCACCTTTGTCATTGCAATCCGGGACAGCAACAAATTTGCTCCCTCAAGTGATCTACACGTTAGTGTGATGAAGCCGGTTTTGGCTTGTTTAGGATTTGCACACACTGGTTTGAGTTTCAACAAGCTCACCAAGCTTTCTCTCTCTACAGTTTCCTCTTTTCTCTTCTATTCAAGCTTTGATTCACAGCCCAAGCTTGCTTCCCTCTTCTGTCTTTGCTTTGATTCATAACCAAGCTCTCTTAAGCTTGCTTCCTCAAGCAGCTTAAGGTTTGAAGGAGAAGAAGAAGCTTTTTTGTTTTTTTAAATACAGAGAAAAACGAAAAACAACGAAGTGTTAAAACCTTAAACTCTCATAACGTATTCTATGTATATATATATATATATATATATATATCTATGTAAGCTTAACACTTAAGCTTCATGTTTATCTAATCTCAATTAGATAAACATTCACCGACTCCACCCAACCGACTTGCATATAAAAAAATCAAGTTAAAATTTAATGTAAGAAGTGAGTCATGGTTAATTAGGTCGGCTGTTTGCATTTTTAACCAAATACATGCATCACATTAATACACATATATATACATTAATACATTAATAAATTATTAATATAATATATATACATTAATCAAATTAACATATATATATGTATCAAAATGAGAGAGAGAGAGATAATTACATATATATATATACACACACATTACTTTAATATATATATATATATATACATTTTTATATACACATATATAAATAAATATCTTACAAATATATATATCATTACTTTAATAAATATATATATATATATATCAATAATATATTTTAGATATTTATTATTATATTAATATAATTAATAATTATATTTTTATGATTACTTTAATCATATTAAAATATAATGCTAATATATTAATATTATTGCATCCGCGCAAATTATATTTACGGTATCTTAAAATTAAACTGAAATATTTTTCACGCATACGCGTGCTAACGCGTCAGAGCTGAAAAATATATTCTTTACAATAAATAATTAAATTGCTACTCGATTAATATCTGTACAATTAATGATTATTGCATAGTAGCAACATTATCAAGTAACCGACTATGTGTGTGACCCCCTAAATTCACTGTGAACTGGACATGGGTGGACACGAACTTTTTTGTATTTCTTTGCTACAACTCTTTGTAACCAAAGTTTCCAATGATCATGCGCAACCTCTAGCAAGATGCCACAAACCCCAGACATCAATGAATCCATACAATCGTACGTACATGTAGTAAAGTCTCTCTGCTATCGACTCCCGATCGAGTGAGAGTCATGAAATTGTTAAATCCCTAACTCAATCATAAGAACAAGGTCTCGAATCATATACAGGAATCATGTATCCGAAAATACCTTTCTCGAAACACGTATTCTAGCAAGAGATTTCATTTCCCATGTATGACATCCGTACCTAGGATCTCAAACTCCAATATCTGAGCCAGTAGATTCCGTCTTGGTCATCACCTGTCCTCTTACACCTAAACACATTGCCAGCAAGCTTCTTTCACTAGGCAAGGCTAGCCTGGTACGATATACACAAGTGAACGATGTGCCTCAATGCAGAGGGCAGCCGTGACACCTCAGGCCAAAAGACCAGTGGTACACTAGTACAACTGTATGACGTATCATTGATTGTGGATAATCACCTATGTAATTTGTTATGTTTGGTCACATTCAGCAACACATACTCTAACGTATTACTCATTTTTATGCTCTTGTGACATAAGACTCGTCACCTAACTATTAGCATCAAATACTAATCCTTGGCAACATCAAACATGCGAGTTATGCAATGTCATATTTCCATATGACACTACCTTAGCCGGGAACTAATTCAGATGTATTTAGATCAGACTTTGTACTCATATCTACAACTCTTTGCAGATAGATCCCTGACGTCATAATACATCACGGGATCTCATTCTACATTTTATATCTAATATCTATATATATACGCAACTATATATGCAAAATGATATAAATGACATTTTATTAATCATAAATTAATTTACAATAAATTACAAAGTTATATATATATAAGGATGATATCCTTAAACTGTATGACACGATTGGTTCTAGGGCATATCTCCAACATATACAATATATATTAACAACTATACATGCAGAATAATATAAAAGTCATTTTATTAATTGTAAACAAGTTTACAAGTAGTTACAGAATTATATATACATAAGAATGATATCTCTGAACCGTATGACACGATTAGTTCTACGGCATATTTCTAATACCAGCTTCTAGAAGCTTGCTTTAATCCATAAATGGATTTATGCAACTTACATACCTTATGACTATCATCAGATGCAACAAACTCAACGAGCTGTTGCATGTATATGGTCTCCTTAACGAAACTATTAAGGAAGGTTATTTTCACATCCATTTTTCATATCTTATAGTCATAATAAGCTGCAATAACAAGTAATATTCGAATAGACTTTAGCATGGCTACTGGTGAAAAGGTTTCATCAAAATCAACACCTTGTTTCTGGTTATAACCCTTTTACCAGCAGCCTAACTTTAAAAGTCTCTGCTTTTCCATCTTTGCCAAATTTTCGTTTGTAAACTCATTTACATCTGATAGGAACAATTCTTTTTGGTGGATCAATAATTGACCACACTTAATTAGCATACATGGATTCCACTTTGGATTTCATGGCTTCAAACCATCTTCTAAAATCGATATCTAATATCGCTTATTTATAGGTTCTAGGATCTTCTCTCTGTATATCTTCTCCTATCATAAATGATTCAAAATTATTTTCAAAAAAAAATAATATCTCTGAGGCTGTGATATCCTAGTAGATCTATAAAGAGCTCGGTCTATAGAAGACTAAGTACCAGATCAAACTAGTTCATGTACATTAATAGGCTCATTTATCTGCGGTTGATAATCATCAAGCTTTCTAGACTCCTTTAAAAGCTCAATGTTTTTACCTATACCACCGTCCTCAATGATTTGATTCTCAAGAAACTATGTACGTCTATTAATCAAAATCCTTTGATAAGCATGAAAGTAGAGATAATATCCTAAATTATCTTTAGGATATCCAATGAATCGATCGTTTTCAAACTTAACATCCAACTTCCCAATGTTAACTATTTTAACCTAAGTTGGACATCCCCAAGGCTTCATATAATTGAAGCTTGGTAGCTTTTCATACCATATCTCATACGGTGTATTGGGAACTGCTTTCGATTGAATACTGTTCAAAATGTATATTGTGGTATATAAGGCATATCTCCAAAGATATGTATGTAAGTCTGTGAAGCTCATCATGGATTGTATCATATCTAATAAAGTATGATTCCTCATTTCCTATACACCATTATACTGTGGTGTATAAAGAGGTGTAAGAAAAGAAAGTATACCATTAATTTTAAGAAATTTTAGAAATTCAGTACTTAAGTATTTACCTTCACAATCAGATCGTAGAATCTTAATACTCTTTATTGTTGGTTTCTCTATTTCAGCTCTTAACTCTTTAAGCTTTTCAAAAGATTCAAATTTGTACTTCAATAAGTACACATAACCATACCGTGAATGATCATCGGTAAAGGTAATGAAGTATGAGAGACCTCCTTTGGCCATTTCGCTAAAAAAACCACATACATCAATATGTATCAATTCAAGAACTTTATTGTCTCTATTTTCCTGTCCAACAAAGGGAGATTTGGTTATCTTACTTTGAAGACAAGATTCACAAATTGGGTATGGTTCATAACCCAATGGACTTAACCGTCCATCACTACCTATCTTTATAACCCTTTTATCTTTAATATGACTTAATCTATAAGGCCATATAATTTTTGAATTAATTTTATTTTTAGATCTTTTCTTGTTAATAGTATTAGTCATGTTAATTTTATTTGTCTCAAGAACATATAAACCATTTACATTCAAGCCAGTGCCAATCAATTTATTTCTCAAATAAATATAATATTTACATCCATGAAACATAAAAGTATAACCTTGTTTACACATTTGATGGACAGACAAAATGTTTCTATTGGCAGTATCAAAATACAAAGTTTTGTATAATACAAAAACATAACCCTAAGGTAGAATAATTTTGCAAGTCCCTGAGTAAGTGGCAGCAACTGTTGATCCAATTGCCATCTTCAGTGTCACTACAACCTCCTCTAGTAATTGCTTACTGTGAAGGTCCTGTAACGACATACAAATATGTGAAGTGACAGCTGAATTAATTATCTAGCTATTCGAATATGAAATAACACTTAATTCAGACTCTCCACGTAAAGAGGATAGTTTCTCTTCCAATATTTGAGCTTTTAACAATGATGACACTCATCATTGGCTTGGCTACTGGCGACTCATTTACCTTTGCCCTAAAATTTCTTGGAGAATCCTCTTTTAGGTCTAACCCCAAAGGACTTCTTGCCTTTCCTCTTCGATGACTTACTATAAGACACCACAGCAAGAACAGTCTCCTTCCATTTACCCTTTGAGACCCTCTTATGAAATGAAACAATTTCATTTATAAGTTTAGGAAGAGTATGTGCCAGTTTGTTTATATTATAATTAGTAATAAACTGGTCAAAGCTAGATGGGAGTGACTGAAAGATCAAATCCATCTATAATTCAAAATCTATAGAAAACCCCAAAAAGGCCAACTGACCTATGAGATTTATCATCTTCATAAGATGAGACTTCAGAGGCACTCCTGGATTATGCTTCATACTGAACAAAGCAGTAGCCAACTCGTGTCGCCTGAAACTAGAACTCTCCCTAAACATCTCTACCAAAGAAAGATAGATCACTAAGGCATCTTGTATATCCTTATGCTGAGTATGCAAGTCATCATTCATAGACGCTAGCATATACGATCTCACATTGAGATTATCATCTTTCCATTTCTGAAAGGTCTCCCTCTCCTTTTGTGAAACCTCCTCTAAAAGGGACTTCAGTGTAGGCCCTTAAAGGATATAGTCAATCTGCTCAGAATCTAGAACAATCCTTAGATTCCGATACCAAACCTTAAAGTTAGGTCCGGTGAGTCTATGCATGTCAAGGATTTTAAGAAGAGGGTTACTCATTATTCTCTCACTAGAAAAGATATTTGCAGAAAAGTAAATACATCAGAATGTATAACAGTATATATTAAACTATTAAGTTCTGAACTTTAAAACAAATTATGCTCTCACTACTTTAATTATATCCCATACTCTCTTAATAAGAAAACTATAATCAAATTATAGATTTTCGTGGGAGATCATATTCTTATCAAACTCACAAAACCTCACCTAATAGTTATTAGTCAAGTAAGCCCAATAAGTCAAAAACTCATTTCTGTTTGTAACTCTTTATAAGACATAGTCAATCTATCTCTAAAAAAAGACACCTCACCTAACAGTTATTAGTGCCTCAACCTAGTCTAGCCAGACCCAATGCTTTTTCTTTAATAGGAATGAAATTAAACCCCTTACCTAACTATTATTGGATGCCAAAGACCCCCTATCAAGAAACATGTCAAATAAATTACGACATCCCGTGAGGGCCCTCATCTAATAGTTATTCGATTACCCCATCTAAGATGCTTATAACCTACTAACTGCATTGGAAGGATTGAACCTAATATTATATGAGGGAGATTTTCATTTTTGGTCTCATTTAATATACACATCTGTTGGAGATATGCCCTAGAACCAATCGTGTCATACGGTCTAGGGATATCATCCTTATGTATATATATATAAATTTT
>JAXCLQ010017331.1:0-24678 GCA_035584115.1 Cedrela odorata | reverse complement strand
ATGTATATTTAGAGCTTCTTGGTATGAAACTTTTTGTATTTTTGTACTATCATCCTTTGGATTATCTCCTTCTTCTTCTTGTCTAATTGCAACAATGATTTCTTTTTCATTTAAAGTATACATGACTTATTGCTCACTCGTATGATTGAAGAAGACATTAATATCCATTCGATTAGTGTCTTGAAGTTGTCGAAACTGATCATTCAATTCTACAATGACTCTTTGAATCTCCTTGTCCACTTCATTTGTAACTTGTTCAGTTTGATGTACTTGTTCTCTAACAAGTATCTTTGAACATAAGGGTAAAATAGTTATTTAATGACATTCATTATTATAAGTGAATGATTCAAGATTAATTAACACCTTCCATAATAATACGGAATGAGTCAGTGGTAGAAGCGGACGAGAAGGTTTCTTTATAATCAATACATTCCTTCTGACTGAAACCCTTAACTACAAGCCTAACTTTGTATCTTTTTACCTAACTTTTGGCATTTTTCTTGATTTTGAAAATCCACTTGCAGCCTATTGATCTGCATTTATTTGTTAATTCAACTAAATCCCATACATTGTTATGAACCGTGGATGTCATCTCATCATGCATGACATGTATTCAAGATGAGGATTCTTAACTATTAATAGCTTCCAGAAATATAGTAGAATCAGGGGATATACCAACATCATACTTATGTTCCTGCAAATAGACTATATAGTCTTTAGAAATAGCAGGTCTCTTGGTCCTCTAAGATTTACTCAATGGCAGGTCAGTATCCTCTACGACCATGAGCTCTAAATCATGATGAGCTTCAGGTTCTTGAAGAGGATCATCAACATGTTCAACGTATGGTAATCCCATTATAGGAGTAGATAAAAATGGGATAGTTATGATTACACGTTCTTCTTTTAAGGAAATATCACAAGGCTTAGAACTCCCATCACGATTATCCTCAAAATAAATGGTATAGTTAAACTCAATAATTCTAGTAGTGTGAGAACGACAATAAAATCTAGAACCACCTGAGCTAATGCAATAGCTAATAAATGACTACTGACAGTTTTCGGATTATGTTTTCTTGATTACAGATATAAAGCCTCACTTCTACTCTACAACTCCATATATGAAAATGACGTAAGCTGGGTTTCTTGCCTGTCCATAATTTATAAGGAGTTTTGGGGACTGATTTACTTGGTGCTTGATTTAGAATGTATGCTGTAGTCCTTAAAGCTTTACCCCAAAAAAAAACCAGTAATGTGGAGTTATTGAACATACATCGCACCAATTAAGAAGGGTGCGATTTTTTCTTTTTGCAACACCATTCTGTTCAAGAGTACTAGGCATCGTGTACTAGCTATATATACCACATTCCCGGAGATATCTAGCAAAAGGTCTAAGATTACGCCTAGTTTCATCATATCTCTCATAATACTTACCACCTATGTTTGATCTGACTGCCTTGATTTTCTTACCCTTTTGGAGTTCTACCATAGCCTTAAAGGATATAAAAGCATTCAAGGTCTCATACTTTTGAACAAGAAGTTTAATATGACTATAACGAGAAAAATCACCAATAAACGGATAAAGTATTTATAACCTCCTATAGCAGTAGTATTAAAAGGCCTACATATTTCAATATATATTAACTCTAAAATCTCTTGACTTCTTCTAATTCTATCTCTCATGGTTTTAGCAGTAAACTTATCTTTGACACAATTAACATAAGTGCCAAAATTAGAGAAATCTAGATCATGGAGAATACCGTTGGCAACAAGCCTTTGTGTCTTTTGTTTAGAAATGTGACCAAAACATCTATGCCACAACATAGAGGAATCTTCATTCACTTTACCAAGCAAAGAGCTAACAACATTCATAATATGAGCAGTACAAGATAATTGAACAATATCAGGAGATAAATCAATTATATATAAGCTATCATATAAAGTGCTAGAACCAACAAGCATAGCATTATAAAACATATATATTTTTCTGTCACCAAAATGAAAAGTATAGCCAAATCTATCCAAAATAAAACAAATATCAAGTTTCTTCTAACAAATGGAATATATGCTTTATCTAATAGATCCATAATATGGCTAGATGGCAGCTGCAGTCTAACAACTCTAATGAGTTCAATATTAGTCTTAACTTCATTGCCCATATATACAATTAACTCTTGTTCATTTAGTTTCCTATTACTTTTGAATTCCTATAAGGAATTCGTTATATTAATGTTCACACCAATATCTAACCACTAAGTATTAAAAGAAATATCAATAAGGTTGGATTTAAAGAATATAAAGAGTATAGGTATTCTACCTTTCTTTTCTAACCAAACTTTGAATTTTGCACAATCAATCCTTTTATGCCCATATTTATGACAAAAGTGGCACTTTCCTTTAAATCATTCTCAAGAGCCATTACCAGAATTGGTGGCAGATCCAGAACCAGAACCAAAACCAAAAGTAAAAACATTTTTCTTAGAGTTATTCCTCTTAAAAGATTTATTAGAACTCTTTGGAAAATATTTCTTTCTATTCCCACTTTCCTGTACAACCATCATGGCAATGTGGAATTGATTCTTCTTCATATTCTCTTCCTTTTGAACAAGAAAAGATGTGGCTTGTTCGAGTGTCCACAATGTTTTTTTTGTGTTATAGCTACTTTTTATATTAACAAACTAAGTTGGCAAAGACTCCAAAATTTGAAAAACAATAAAATCTTCAGGTAGTGGTACACTCATGTCCAATAGTTTCTTATGATAGCCGGACAATCTCAAGATATGTTCTCTAACTCTAGAAATCCCGTTGTAACGGGTAGTAGTGAACAATCTTATATAATTAAAATTTTCAGCCTTGTCTATCTTCTTACAACTTTTCCCAATGACATCCAGGAAATCCTTGGCATACTCACTTTATAATCTCACCACCCATATGGATCTTGATAATATATACATACATATAAACACACACACACACACACACACATATATATATATATAATCCATCATAATATCTAATAAGCATTATTTATAAATGAATAGAATAATTCAAAATTCAAAATAACTCATTATGACTAGTCTTACGACAAGTAGGTACACAGTCACTTTGAATTGTAATTTTGCTTTTTCATTAAACTATATGTGTGTGTGTGTGTGTGTGTGTGTGTGTGTGTGTCCAATATGCTTAAATATAAAGTTGGATTAATATTTTTGGACTAAATTGCAAGAAATCAAAAACTTTAAGGAATAAAATACAAATAACTAAAAGTAATGGGGTAAATAATAAATATGAATAGTTATTAGCAACAAAATAATAATGATAAAATATCGAGGCCAAAACATAAGTATCTAAATTAGACATGCTAAAAGTTAATTTTATAAGATATATGGATCCTATTGATATTTTATCATAAAATCCAAATGATTATTTACTGTCTTCCTTACCCTACTCTTTGCAAAACAGGGTTAATGGGTCTCAAAATGAGTTTTTTTTTTCTTTTTTTATATTATTATTTTTTTAACTCAATCTGCCTAATTTGGCCTCCAAAACAAACATATACCCATGATTCACTTTAATAGGTCTTGTCAAATATACCATTAATTGACCCTAAATTCTATCGAAAATGATCAAAATAAAAAATTTTATTAAATTCAAAAATTTCAACCTTACAACCTAAAACACAAAGCAAATCCATCGTGGTTATGAGCGAAATGATTGCCCAGGCTCTCGCCCATTCATTGATTGTTTTCAAAATGTGTAGCGGAATAATAAAATAATCAAATCATTCATAATACATGAAAACAACATCAGTTAATGCCAAAAAAATACCAGAAGAAGCCATTTGAAATTGTGTGTAAATTTTAAACTTTCAATTACTTCAATTGCTTCAGAATCAATTAAATGAGAAATTGAAATTAAGAGGTACAAAAGAAATGAAAGGAAAGAATGACAAGAGTTTTATGTTCTCTGTCATGTCCCCAAAAGATCTAACATATTGTGTTTAATAAGCTAACTCAATATACATATACATATGCATACATACATATATATATATATATTATATACATATACATATATATATATATATATATATTATAAACCCTGTTATTTGAATATAAAGATAAAATAGTAATTTAATGACATTCATTATCACATATGCATGATTTAAGATTAATTGACATATTAACGAGGTTTAGTAAAGTTTTAGTCTATTATGATATAAGTATAATGAGTGAAATGATTAATTTGGAATTAGCATGTAATGGGAATCAATATACTACCCTACGCTAACGCATTCGATGATCTCGCTAAAAACGGTTAGAGGAGTAGAGAGCAAAGCCCCCTATAAAGAAAAATTTAATTGGTTATAAGAATAATAGGAATATAAAAATAAAAATAAAAATCGGTTAACTGGATTAGGGAATCGGGCGATCGGCAGAAAAGTGGACAGAATCGATCGACCGGATAGAGGATTATGTCAACTAGCAGTAACGATATCGGGGTGAAGAAGAGCAACTGGTAGACCGATTGCTCAAAATAGTCTACCGATTCGGGGCGAAACCTAAGTATTTTCAAAATTTTCAAAATTTTAAAAGCATTTTGGTCTTTTTACACTTTTTCTATATAAACCCAACACCCCAATAGTTTCTTATGCTTCTCTCTATCTAAATACCTAATTCTCTCCCCCTTTCTCTCTCTAAAAATTCATCATCTCTATCTCCCTCCCTATTTCT
The DNA here is from genome assembly GCA_035584115.1 of Cedrela odorata. NCBI lineage: Eukaryota > Viridiplantae > Streptophyta > Magnoliopsida > Sapindales > Meliaceae > Cedrela > Cedrela odorata. Next base: position 19,948 of record JAXCLQ010017331.1, on the reverse strand, counting down.
CTTTTATTTCTCAAATTTTCGCTATTAAATGATTACTTATCCTTTCTTCTTCGATTTGATACCAATTTTGGGCTAGAAAGTGGAAGAAAGAGCAAGAAACAAATTTAGGTTTCTACTTAAAATTAGGGCTTTTTCGATTAAACTATAATTCGAGGTTTTTAAGGGCTTATACAAGTTACCGGTAAGCCTATTAATCTAGTATACTCATGATTTTATGATTTGATAACATTTTAGAATTTGTGGTTATTGTTCACTCAAAAATTTACGTTAATTATCACGTAAGAAACGCAGATTCGCATTGACTAATGATAATAGAAAGGATGTAAGGATAAATATGCGTTGAACGTTGTTTAGAATATGTATATTCGTTTTAGATGAAAATGTAAGTTTGAAATATTTATGACTATAGGATTTCGTTGTTTAAAATAAGATAAATGACCTTGTTAGTAAAGTCTTGTGAAGTGAAATGTGTCAAATTAAAGAGTTCTAGACTTGTTGTTCACGAAAATTGCATTTAATGCATATTTGTTAATTATTTAGAATCTTAAAATTCATTATATTATGCATATGTGATATTAGGTACCAAGCACCGGAAAGAGGAACCTACTAGGCATGAGGATCGGTAGTGGGAGTGGTTACCCTCTTATTATTGTGAGTGGATCTTTACCCGTTTTTCATTTCTTTAAAACGGTTTCATAAGACTTATTGTTTTACGAACTAAGAAGTAGCTTTATTATTACTGTTGTTGTTTTATAATAAATATGTATGGCCTGTAAATTGATTTGAAATATGTGTTTGGCTATGAGGTCAAGTATATTTAAATATAAGTCTTATAATGTGGTTGTCAATGATATGCATATATATAATTGTGTTCGTGTTTTACATGTGGATTGTATTGGTGATATGGCCGGGAGAGTCAGGTTTATTTGTAATTGTAACTATAGGGAAGTAGCCTAAGGACAGACCAATTAAGAGGCTACCTAGGTGAGTGCGCTGCAGGTGGGGCAGTTATATGGGTGGATGTTATAGAGTTGCCCATCTGCGGGATTGTTGAGAACAGTTTTGAGTATCACCATATGATTACTTGAGGCCAACGTCAGTGGTTGGCCAGTTTTGAAAATTATCATACATTTTTTATCTTAAAAAGAATATTTTTTATTAAATGAGCATTGTTTTCCATACATAAATTCACTAACGGTCTCGAATTTACCACGGCTAAGTTAATCACTAAGAAATGGAGCCAGCCTAATAATTTTCGAATAACAAGCCATGTTTTCGTTAAAATAAATTATTTTATGTGCTTTTATAAATAATTTTCTTAAAATATATTTTTATCTACTCACGGAGTATACTCCTGTATACTCACCCCCTCACCTCTGAGTTTCAGGAAATCGAGCAGAGAAAAGCGCATTATCAAGTGGTGGTGATTAACTAGTGGTGTAAAACCCTTAGGTATTATCTGCATCCTTGACTCACCGGCTTATTTAATTAGTTCTCTAGGTTTGTTTGAGAAACTTTTGTACATATTTATTTATGGATATAAAATAATGTATATGGCTAAGTACCTTGTATAACGCATTCGATGATCTCGCTAAAAACGGTTAGAGGAGTAGAGAGCAAAGCCCCCTATAAAGAAAAATTTAATTGGTTATAAGAATAATAGGAATATAAAAATAAAAATAAAAATCGGTTAACTGGATTAGGGAATCGGGCGATCGGCAGAAAAGTGGACAGAATCGATCGACCGGATAGAGGATTATGTCAACTAGCAGTAACGATATCGGGGTGAAGAAGAGCAACTGGTAGACCGATTGCTCAAAATAGTCTACCGATTCGGGGCGAAACCTAAGTATTTTCAAAATTTTCAAAATTTTAAAAGCATTTTGGTCTTTTTACACTTTTTCTATATAAACCCAACACCCCAATAGTTTCTTATGCTTCTCTCTATCTAAATACCTAATTCTCTCCCCCTTTCTCTCTCTAAAAATTCATCATCTCTATCTCCCTCCCTATTTCTCTTTTATTTCTCAAATTTTCGCTATTAAATGATTACTTATCCTTTCTTCTTCGATTTGATACCAATTTTGGGCTAGAAAGTGGAAGAAAGAGCAAGAAACAAATTTAGGTTTCTACTTAAAATTAGGGCTTTTTCGATTAAACTATAATTCGAGGTTTTTAAGGGCTTATACAAGTTACCGGTAAGCCTATTAATCTAGTATACTCATGATTTTATGATTTGATAACATTTTAGAATTTGTGGTTATTGTTCACTCAAAAATTTACGTTAATTATCACGTAAGAAACGCAGATTCGCATTGACTAATGATAATAGAAAGGATGTAAGGATAAATATGCGTTGAACGTTGTTTAGAATATGTATATTCGTTTTAGATGAAAATGTAAGTTTGAAATATTTATGACTATAGGATTTCGTTGTTTAAAATAAGATAAATGACCTTGTTAGTAAAGTCTTGTGAAGTGAAATGTGTCAAATTAAAGAGTTCTAGACTTGTTGTTCACGAAAATTGCATTTAATGCATATTTGTTAATTATTTAGAATCTTAAAATTCATTATATTATGCATATGTGATATTAGGTACCAAGCACCGGAAAGAGGAACCTACTAGGCATGAGGATCGGTAGTGGGAGTGGTTACCCTCTTATTATTGTGAGTGGATCTTTACCCGTTTTTCATTTCTTTAAAACGGTTTCATAAGACTTATTGTTTTACGAACTAAGAAGTAGCTTTATTATTACTGTTGTTGTTTTATAATAAATATGTATGGCCTGTAAATTGATTTGAAATATGTGTTTGGCTATGAGGTCAAGTATATTTAAATATAAGTCTTATAATGTGGTTGTCAATGATATGCATATATATAATTGTGTTCGTGTTTTACATGTGGATTGTATTGGTGATATGGCCGGGAGAGTCAGGTTTATTTGTAATTGTAACTATAGGGAAGTAGCCTAAGGACAGACCAATTAAGAGGCTACCTAGGTGAGTGCGCTGCAGGTGGGGCAGTTATATGGGTGGATGTTATAGAGTTGCCCATCTGCGGGATTGTTGAGAACAGTTTTGAGTATCACCATATGATTACTTGAGGCCAACGTCAGTGGTTGGCCAGTTTTGAAAATTATCATACATTTTTTATCTTAAAAAGAATATTTTTTATTAAATGAGCATTGTTTTCCATACATAAATTCACTAACGGTCTCGAATTTACCACGGCTAAGTTAATCACTAAGAAATGGAGCCAGCCTAATAATTTTCGAATAACAAGCCATGTTTTCGTTAAAATAAATTATTTTATGTGCTTTTATAAATAATTTTCTTAAAATATATTTTTATCTACTCACGGAGTATACTCCTGTATACTCACCCCCTCACCTCTGAGTTTCAGGAAATCGAGCAGAGAAAAGCGCATTATCAAGTGGTGGTGATTAACTAGTGGTGTAAAACCCTTAGGTATTATCTGCATCCTTGACTCACCGGCTTATTTAATTAGTTCTCTAGGTTTGTTTGAGAAACTTTTGTACATATTTATTTATGGATATAAAATAATGTATATGGCTAAGTACCTTGTATAACTTTTAAATTAAGTATACTTTTATTTGTGAAATAATTTGTAAATATCTCGGAAAAACAAATGTATGTGCATAAATATATAAGGGATAGGTACATAAGTAGCCTTATAAGCCTGAGAGACATGTTCAAGGATTTAGAATGTGTCTCAAGGGTCTGTGGCTGTTGTCACGTGTGGATCTCACAGGCAAGGGCGTGACATATATATATATATATATGATCAGTTTCGTGTAATAAACAAAAGTGACCTATTCTATTATGAGTCATAAATTAACAAATACACTAAAATCATATTTGTACAAAATCATACTACTATAATGAATGTAATAATAAATTAACTTAATTACATAATGTGATCATAAATTATGAGCCAATTATACATACTTCAATATATTTGATATTAGTCACATAATTAATTTGATTTAAATTATAAAATTATATAAATGAATATGTTAGTCCATGATATGTAAGAAATAAATCCAACATTTTCTTCTTATTAAAAATGGTAAAATTAATTGGTATACAAGGCATGTATTTGAATATGAAAGTTTTCAATGTGACAAAGAGGTATATACAAATATTGAGTGGAGCTTGGAAATTGCATTCAATCAAAGCAAAGTTATTTGCTTTATGATTTGCAATGCAATTTAACTCAAAATCTAATGGCTCTATTAATTCTTTAAAGTGTTGTGTTTCTGGTCTTCAACCCTGACTTGAATCACCAAGAATTAGAAATCTGGAAATTGACTACAGAGCACACTTCTCTCTTGGCTTTCTTTTCTCGATTAGAATACACACTTCATATTATCTCACTCTTTCAAAACATGAGTATATATATTTATAGCCTAAGCAATCAACTGCAAGCCTCAGCTAGATAACTGAAAAACCGTTAGAACCTTTACCAAGTTGTAACTTTCTTGTCAACTTCGTAATTGATTGATTCACAATAGAGAAAACTAGAGGTGTCAATTAGAATAAACAAATCGGATTTGTGTTGACACGAATACAATTCGTTTATTATTCGATTCGATACGAATACGATTCATTTATTTAGACATGATTCGTTACGACACAATTATTCGTTTAGCATGATTTGTTTATATATGATTAAATTATAACAAATAAATAAAATAAAATAATAATAATTTAGTATTATCAAGTATACAAATTAAATCTATCTATCCAAACTTCTTTTAAGTAAATAGAAAAAATTTCAATTTCAATTCACATAGCATATTCATCATTCATAAACAACAAACAAATAATAAAATAAACTCAAATATCAATTTTTTAATCCCAAATAACACGTAAACAATATCATCATTGTCTACTTTTATATGTTGTAAACTGCTTTTATCAGTATCCTCTTCAAATTGAATTATATTGTCTATCTCATCATCTCCAATACTTACAGAAGTATCAACCTTATTAGTCTTGGTTGAATTCATTCTCTTTCTGCAATAAAAAAATTAAATTAAGTTTATATCACTACTTTAATAAAATTTCAATAAGTAAAGAAACATCAAAACTCCCTGTTAAAATGATTCTGAAGATTGCAAAACATTTTCAAATTGGGATTCAGAAGATAATATTAGGAGTTATTTCAAAGTATTGTAAAAACTTATTTATTTCAATAAAGTACTTTCCCATGCTCTAATGTAACAATTTGAGAGGACAACAATTATAGTCATCCATAAAGCCAAGAGCACAAAGCGTAAGGATATTTTTGAAAAAATGTACAGCAGACCTATGTAAATGAACTCTTAAACCATTCAATGCTACTATTTTCTTATCTGCATCGAAATGTATATATGATAATGATGTGAAGAATTATTATCATAATTACTTTTATTGCTACTGTTACCATTGTATATAATAAGTGCAATTTATTTATTTTTTTTCATTCCAAATCAGACAACTAAAGAGAAGAGCAAAACTCAGCCATACATATTCATTCTGTATAACAGACTTAAATCATCAAATGATTATGCTCCTTTTTTTCTCATTTACTTACCATCAAACTCAATAGAAGTTTGATGGCAAGGTCACTATATCAAGAAACATGCAGGCTAAAACTGGTCTTACTACAAAGAACAACTAAATTAGGAATCTCAATCGGCTTGATCTTATCTAAAGCTGAAATCATGAATTCAGGAGTAATTTTACTATAATGTAAGCTAAACCAATAATAAGTTTTTAATCCCCTTTCTTATCATATTACAAAATTGTGTCCCCAAATTAGGAAAAAAAAATCACCACTTCAAGCCAAATACAAACATAAACCACATTTAAACATTGCAACATAAAATAAAGTTATATTGGACGAAAAAGATCTCCAGCAAGGTCATGAAAATACAAACGAATCTTGTGTGACTAGATGATCCCATATAAGTTATCAGGTTCATTGATTTGGATGACTACTGAGACAAGTATTTCAATGTGATGTGGTAATTGGTGCACCAAAACCAAAGACAAGAAAGAAAAAGCATAGAAGGAGAAAACATGTCATCAAAGGAATTCTTCTATTAAATCTAAAGTAAACCAAATAATACATTACAAAAATACAAGACATCTTTCCATAGAACACACCATAAATGAACTCTCTCTTACTCTATAAATGACCAACAAGCTTTACCAGAAAAACTTTCAAGAAAGAAAATCATATTTAGTTCACTAGTTTCATACATACAACACAAAGTATCTTTTTAAGTTACCGTCTTAAGATGAGAAAAATACGGGCTCTTGAGTGTGAGACTGTTGTAATGCTTTTCACACCACATATATCACGGCAGTAAAATATGAACCAAAAATCTATGAAGACACATCAATGTCAAAGAAATTGATGTAAAAGGCGGTAGAAAGGAAGATGAGGCGGATAGGAAGAGTGGAATGAATAAACCCTAGATTTGGAATGGTTTTCTTTATTTTATATATCATACTAAAACGACATCATTTTGATTGTGTCATAAACAAATAAATTAATTAAGCGGGTCAGACACAAATATAACACGATTATTTTGAATTCGACACGAATACGATGCTATTATTATTCGTATCAATGTTTTCAAATCTGAATTCGTTTAATTACATCAAATTCGTATCGAATAATCATGTCATGTTCCAAATTGACACCCCTAGAAAAAACTAATGTTATAATAATATATGTACATTGATGAAAGGATTTATTATATACTTTTTATTAATAATATATATTGGTTGATAATCATTTCTAATAGGACAATTCTACTTTTAAACGCTATAATTTTTATTTATTTTGTAATATTCATCAATTTATTTTTCATAAAAATTTTAAGGGAAGTAAAATTTTCGAGCTTCTTGTCTTCTTAATCATTTTTTTTAATGTTTATTATCATTATTCTTGTTATTTTTCATTTATCAAAACATTAATATCTAGAGAAACCAAAATATGTTGGTATTGAAACAATGACTTATTGCATTAAGGCAATATGGTTGTAATGTGTTAGTTAATGTAATATAATAATTAATGACAATAATTAATTTCTAAGATCTCTACTACTCTTTAATTGTTATTAATCTCCAATTTCGTTCCTCAATTAAACATGTAGAGCTACATGATTTGTGTCCTTAAACATATAAAATCGACATGGAATTACTTAATTTATGTCTCCTTCTTCGGCTATTGCATTCATGCCAATGAAGAACTTATAAAGGTAGACTTAAAAAGATTCCACTGGAATGATACGAGAACTGAACTCTAATGGATTGAAGAAGGATAAGAAATTAGAATGTTGATATCTAATCATCTCTTTCAAGTAATTTGCTTGGATAAATGAATTGGGTACAACTTGTTTTTTCGCCAAAGACTCAATGAGATTCAAGATGAGTATTGCCCCAAATCATGCATCAAACAAATTGTAATTAGAAGAAATGATGTTTCAACAATGATAGCAATATAATATGTGTTTATTAATGATGAAAAATATATTTTTACTTTAGTCACAATTGTTTGCAATGGATTTAATACTTCTCAATAGTTGAAATATATATATATATATATAGTGCATATTAATTATTACATTATATTATTTGCGACATCTACTTTATAAATTATGTAAAAATATAATATTCATAGTCAAAATACTTTTGACTGCGGAAAACAAAGATATTTATTTTTCAATTTTTCTTTATTATCATTATTGTTGCCTCCTCATTTTTTTTATTATATATATATAGCACTACTACAACCAAAATTTCCTCTATAGGTGAATTAATTGAATGATGGTAAAAGGGGCAAGTCATAATTGTACCCAATGTTTAGAGATTCATTGATTATCTCCAAATATTTGAAACAAACATGGAATTATTTGATTTACTTCTCCCTCTTTGGTGAACTTATAAATGTTGACTTGCTGAGATTCAACAAGGGTTGAGAGTTAAAGTTGTTCATGTCCAATTTGTCTCCATAGAATTGAAGGAGAAGAGCTTGTTGAGCTGGTTTTCTCGTATTTGAAAAAGATCCGATCACTTAGGTTGAAATTGTGTTAAACCCAAATTATAAAAGAGATATTTCTTGATTTTATAATCAAGGTAAAATAGAAACAATGAAAAGAAAGAAGTAGAAAATAGGAGAAAAAAAAAAGATATTCAATCAGTTCCGTTAAAAATGTCATTCTAGCTTTGTTCACCGTTGGACCATTTAGCTTCGTCCACCGTTGGATCATTCTAAACTTTTAATAACTTATACAAAACACACAAAGCTATGTTCTGAACAATGGAGATCAAATTTAAAGCTCTCTGTCAATAGTTATTGAGTTATTATTTTGACCACCAATTTGGTGAGATTTTTCCAATTTTCTCTCAACTTCTTTGTAGAAATTGTTCATTTTTTAAGATTAGTTAGTCTTGAGATTATTGTGAATGTATGCCTCTACTTTTAACTAGAGAGATTGTGTATTCTCATTATTTAATTATATCAGAATTTTTTAGTAGACTATGGTTCTGTGGTTTTTACTCCTCGCATTATGGAGGTTTTCCATGTTAAAAATTGTGTGCGTTATTGTGATTGTCTGGTAGATATTATTTCTTGGCAATGTATTGATATATTGTGCATATATTTGTTCTATTTTATTATTTCCTATTAAATTCACATAAGAGAGGAAATCGGTGGTAGTTTATCCCAACAAAGTGGTATCAAAGTTTAGGTTTTATTAACCTTGTGCCTTGTGTTGAATAATAGAAACTAATACAAATAGAATAGTTAATTTTAATGGGTTAAATTATTATGTATGGAAAGGATAGATATAAGACCTTTTATATGTGAAAGATTATTATTTACCAATGTTTACAACTGAAAAATCTAAAGATAAAACTAAAGAAGAATGTCAGGTAATTTATTGTCAGGTATGTGGGTATATCAAACAGTGCTAGATGATAATGTTTGAAACCATATCAATGGAGAAACACATACTTGACAACAAAAAACCATTTATAATAAAGTAGAAGATGAGTTTGAAATATCGAGATGGAACTTTGAGGACAGATTATTTGAATAAATTCTAGGAAATTATTAATCAATTGGCCGGAATGAATATCAAATTTGAAGATGAGATGCATGGATTATAGCTTCTACGTATATTACTAGACTTGTGAGAGATTTTTAGAACGTCATTATATAATTCAGCCCCAAAATATATAATCACTATGAGGTTGACTAAGAATAGAGTTTTTGATAAATAAGATAAAAGAAAGTCACAAGGTTTTTCACAAACAGATATCGTAGTTGTAGAAATTAGGAGGAGGGGCAAGAGTAAAGGTTCAAAGAATAGAGATAAAAGCAAAAGCAAGACTTACAGGTTTGCCAATATTGAGTACTATTATTGTTGTTTAAAGAGGCATGTAAAAAAGAATTATTGACTGCTCAAGAGAGACAACAAGAAAATAAAGGAAAGGAAAATATGAGTGATGATGGTGATGATAATGATAGAGTTGCTACCGTTACAGATGACTTCTGTAAAATGTATGATGATAATGTTGTCAATTTTACATGCCTTGAGATCATTTTGGTGATTGATAGTGGTGCCTCCATTCATGCTATACCACAAAGTGAATTCTTTACATCTTATACATCTAGTGACTTCGGAGATTTTAAGGTGGGAAATAATAGCTTAACTAAAGCCATTGGCATGAAGGTTAATGGAAGATGTGGCAAAAGTACGACAAGCAGGATCAGTTTCCGGGTGCGCGACCGCTACATAGGGCAGCTACGCCTGTCACACGGACCATGCTGAAAGCTTCCAAAAGACCAAGACATGTATATATGCATATATTAAAATTTTTAAACATTTTTATATATAAATACAAAGTTAAAAAGTCATACTTCTTCAATTTGTTATTCGAAAAGCAAGTCAATCTCCTCACTTGCCTCCAAGCATATCCACATGTCGAATTGGCGAAGATGGTTCAGGTTTCTTGATGAAAATTTTAAGCTATGGGTATTAACTTCACCAAGCCAATACTAGATTTTTTACACTAGGAAATCCTAGCTTATCTATAAAAAGAAAAGAGAATGAAACATTTTCAATCTCTTTTGTTTCCTTCCTTTTTCTTTTTTCTCTTTTGCTTATTTCTCCCTTTTGTTCTATGTTCAAAACAAAGCACACACAAAGCTAAATCAAGAACAAAGCTTTTGCTTTTTAATTCAATTCCAAATTGAATTTTCATCCTTTTTTACGTGTAACACCACATGCCTTTTAATTCATTAATTGAATAAAACTATGCCATATGTCAAGCTATGATAGGTGTGTTCAATTAACATTAATTAAATTAATGTAATAATATAATATATTAATTAAATTAATATATTAAAGCAAGAGAGAGAAAGATTCATAAATTATATTATTATTTTAATAATATAAAATTTAATAATTACAAAAATATCTTATATTATAACTTTAATAATATAATAAGTAATGATTACTTTAGATATTTATAAATATTACTTTAATATATATATATATATAATCTTATAATCATTACATTAGATATTTATTATTATATTAATATAAAAGATATTTATTATTTTATGATTACTTCAATCAATATTAAAACATTAAATCTCAACCATTAATTCAAAATGAATGGACAAGATTTAATCAAAAGGCTTGACACTTGACAACATCACATGGTGCCACTTTTCAACCAAAAAACTATTCGATTAAATAATATTTAAATAATCAATAATGAATAAACTCATTTATTCATTAATATCTTCATAACTTGTATATTCGTAAATCATATTTACGTTATCATATAAATTACTAAAATATTTTTCACGCATATGGGTGCTAATGCGCCCTAGTCGGGAAATTTATTCTTTACAATAAACAAATTGTTATCCGATTACAGTATCAGAACATTATCATTAATTAATTAATTAATGATTATTGTATAATATCAATTACCATCATCATCAAGTAACTGACTAATGTGTGTGACCCCTTAGATTTATTGTGAGCTGAACATAGATAGATACAAACTCTTTCTTATCTTTTCTGTACAACTCTTTGTAACCAAAGTTTCTATTGATCATGAGTGACCTCTAATAAGATGTCATGACCCCTAGAGACAGATGAATAAATATCAGATAAACCTATTACTCGTACGTTCATGTAGTAAAGTTCTTCTGCTGTTGACTCCTAATTGAGTATGGGTTATGATATTGTCAAACCCCTTACTCAATCTTAGGATTAGAACCTCAATCATTTACAGGATTCATGTATTCGCAAAACACTTTTCTGGACATATATGCTTTGGCCAAAAACTTTATTCCGATATATGACAATTTCACCTAAGATCTCAAGCTCCAACATTTGAGCCAGTAGTTCCATCTTGATTATCACCTATCCTTAGACACTTAAACACATTGTCAACAAACTTCTTTCACCAAGCGTGGCTAACCCGATACAATATACACAAATGAACAATGTGCCTCAGTACGAAGGGTAGTCGTGACACCTCAGGTCATAGGACTAGTGGTACACTAGTACAGTTGTATGACATATCATTGACTATAGATAATCACCCATGTAATTCGTCCTGTTTGGTCACGTTCAGTAACATGTTCACCAATATATTACTTATGTTTATACTTTTGTGACATGAGACTCATCAGCCAACTATTAGCATATAATACTAATCAATGGCAGCATCAAACATACCAGTCATGCAATGTTATATTCTCATATGACACTACCTCAATCAGAAGTTGATTCAAATATATTTAAATCAGAGACTTTGTACTCATATCTACAACTCTTTGCAAATAAAGTCTTGATATCATAATACATCACAAGATCTCATTCTACATTTTATATATAATATAAATTAGCAATTGAATATGCAAAATGATATAAAAGTCATTTTATTAATCGTAAACTAATTTACAATTAATTACAGAAATATATATATACATGGAATGATATCCCTAAATCATATAACACAATTAGTTTTAAGTCATATCCCCAACAAAAGATATGTGCTTGGAGACCAATAATGGCACAATGTTAATTCTGAAAATTGTCAAACATATTTTTTATATTCGTTTGAATTTAATTTCTAAATGAAATTTTGATGATAATGGGTTTTGCAACAACTTTAGTAATGGTCATTGGAAGCTTACTAAAAGTTCTATGATTGTGGCTAGAGGAAAGAAGTGTTCTTCTTTGTATTTTATGTAGGCAAAGGTTTCAGACTCCATCATCAATACAACAAAAAATGAAGGTATAATTGAGTTATGGCATAAAATTCATAGTCACTTAAGTGATAAGGGTTTGATGGTTTTGGCTAAGAAGAATCTTTTTTTTGGAATGAAAAATACATCTTTAAATAAGTGTGTGCATTGCTTGGCAGGGAAGCAAACAAGTTTGCTTTCAAGACATCATCTTCTTCAAGAAAACCAAGTACACTTGATTTAGTACATTATGATGTTTATGGTCTTATGAAAATAAAAACACTTTGTAGTGCTCTTTATTTTGTGACTTTTATACATGATCATTCAAGGAAGTTGTGAGTCTACACCTTGAAGACAAAAGACCAAGTGTTAGATATGTTTAAACAATTTCAAGTTTCAATTGAGAGATAAACAGGGTGAGAAGTTGAAATGCATCAGAACTGATAATGGAGATGAGTGTTCTGGACTTTTTATTGAGTATTGTAGACAACAGGGAATTCGCGATTAAAAGACATATCCTAAGACACCTTATTTAAATGGGATAACTGAGAGGATGAATAAAACATTAGTTGAAAGAGTGAAATATTTGCTTTCACATACACATTTGTCAAGATCATTTTGGGATGAGACTTTGAGTACTATGGTGCATTTATTGAATCTCACACCGTGTGTTCTTTTAAACTTTGATGTTCCAGACAGAGTTCAGGAAAGAATGTTTCTAATGATAATTTGCATGTCTTTGGATGCCAAGCTTTTGTGCACATTCCCAAAGATAAGAGATCTAACCTTAATGTTAAGACAAAATAGTGTGTATTTCTCGGCTATGGTCAAGATGAGTTTGGCTATAGGTTTTATAATTTAATGCTGAAGAAACTTGTGAGAAGTTGAGATGTTGTGTTTGTGGAATATCATACCATACTGGATATTAAGAAGACAAATAACTCAATACCTCAATATAGTGCTGGTTTGATAGACTTGGATTTGGTTCCTCCGATACATGTGTCGATGCAGTTTAAAGATGAAATTCAAAATGATTAGCATGATACAAAGAATGTTGATACTCACACACAGAATGAGACTTAGGATGACATCCATGAACAATCACTTGTATAAGAGATTTTACCATATGTTCCATTCAGAAGGTCTACTAGAGGCAGAAAGCCTTTTAAACGGTATTCTGCTAATGATTATGTATTATTGACTGACGTGAGAGAGCTTGAGTGTTATGCAAAAGCCATGGAAGATGAACACAAAAAAGAGTGGTTTATGCCATGCAAGATGAGATGAAGTCATTGTATAATAATCATTACATTTGAGTTGGTAAAATTGCTTTTGGGTAAAAAAAATTTTGAAAAATGAGTGGGTATACAGAATAAAACATGAAAAATACACTTCACAATTGCGGTACAAAGCTAAATTGGTTGTCAAGGGATTTAGTCAGAGAAAAGGTAATGATTTTGATGAAATTTTTTCTCTAGTAGTTAAGATGTCATCAATTCATGTGATTTTGGGTTTAGCAGACAGTCTTGATTTAGAGATTGAGCAGATGGATGTAAAGATTAATTTTCTCCATGGTGATTTAGATAAAGAAATTTATATGAAGCAGCCAAACGATTTCAAAGTAAAAGGAAAAGAGGACCTTTTGTGCAAGCTGAAGAAAATTTTTTATGGTTTCAAACAAGGGTCAAGACAGTGGTACAAGAAGTTTTCAATTTATTCACTAATTTTTTTTATTATAAATTGTTTCTTTATTTATCTTATTTATATAAAATTAAAGATAATTTAACTCTATAATTAGATTATAAATTCTCAATTATCCTGAGAACAATACTCATTCATCACTGTATTACTTATTTGCGATAACGTATACTTGCGTTTGCTTAATTTTCACAACATTATACATGAAGCCTTTAACGATTCACTTAACAAGAAAAAGATTGGTGAGGAAGTGGTAGAACAACATATGCCTAGTCTAGATGCAGTAGAAGAAAAAGTAGTTCCAATTCCACGTATTGTTTTGGATCGAATTGTAAGAAGAAGAGGCATGAAGTTCTAATTCATTAGCAATGGTCGTCACCTACGTATGCAACTTGGGAAATTTGAGACTTTATCAAAAATCAATTTTCTGATCTCAGCCTTGAGGACAAGGCTGAAATTTAAAAGGCTGGGGTTGTTATGTTTCTTTATGCAACCTTATATTTTATTTGTCCTTTAGTTGCTGAGTATTCTTATTTGAATAAGTCAAATTTTCTTTGTTGAAAGAGTCAAAGCCATTTGTTCAGTAGTTAGAGTCTGTAGCTATTTTGTCGGCATGGTATTATATTGGCACGTAGCTTTATTTGTGGAAGTGGTTGAAAAAGTTTATTATTTAAAGTGAATGAATAAAGAATAGAGGATATACTTCAATTTCCCCAAACCTAACTATGGCAGCTTGGAGATTTCAGGCTGATATATTTGCTTTATAATTTTTTTTTTTTCTATATATACTTAAAATAGGCCGAGGAAAGCAAGTTTCCTCTAGCTCGAGTGGGATAATAATTAATTCTTGTATATACTTTAAGAGTTTCTTAAAAGACTTGTTTTTGTAGTATTGCATCTGGAAGTTCGAAACCGCATTCAATCGAAACGAAGTATGTTTGCTTAATGATGCAAACCCATTTAAAGCCCTATCTATTTTTAAAAGGATTAATTTTAAATAGATAATCACTCTTGGTTAATAAATTCTATTAACATCTATGTCGCAAGTAAAGGTTTGAATGCAACAAAGATACCAAGTCATTATTAGTATATTTATTCAATAAAATGGCGTATGCATTTATTCTAAAAATCACTGATCATAATAATGGTGACTAAGTTGAATCTGTCTATCGTGACTTACATGGCCTTGACGAGTAAGTGTTGTTGTTTAACTTCTTTCTTTTTAGTGAGAGAGAGCACGATACACGGGGACTGCAAAAACATTCATCAAGCAAAGTATGACAAGAAATGATAATGGTCAAAAACACGTGTCTCTTTAAGTCATAAGTTTTGCTATAAATTTCATATTCGTCTGTGATTAAGATATATTTACATATAATATATTGATCAGTATATTACGTATCCATGATCTTCATATAGTACAGTACAGTTGTAGCATTTGTTTAACTGTTTTTCTATCATAATTAAAAGCATGAATTGTGAGTTTTAAAGTAATAAAATTATTTATGATGATTTGCTTTTTTATTAAATAAATATATAAATAATGACACAATAAATATATTTATTTCAACAAAACATGTAAGTAAAGATTATCAAAAATTTCTTATGCATTTTATTAAATGAATATATAAATAATGGCATGGTCGATATATTTATTTCATCGAAACTGTTAAGGAGATATTAAATAAATTTGGAGTTTTTTTTTTTTTTTTTTAATACCAAATCGTTGCTTAATTTGGAGCTCATATTTGACATGAGGGTAAAACTTTTGCCTACAAATTAATGTAATATTATTATATTATTATCACATGTCATTTATTTTTAAGAAAGAAAAAAAAATTTATAAAATTAAAACAAAATTACATGAGACATGTGATATAATAATATAATATTATTAAATTTATTTGAATTGATAAAATTTGTATAAGTATTTATATCGATAACGTTACTGTATAATAAATCTTACAATTTTAATATCAGAACCTAGATTTACTTGATAATATTTAACATGCGACATCAAACGATATAAACAAAAGAGTTGCAGTAACTTTTGTTTACAGATTTAGAGCGTTAGATATTTATTTCCTTTATCACAACAGCTTTCCAATAACAATTGAAAGCAATACATTAATCAATGACGATGACAAATACTATACAAAGAATCTGGCTTACAATCAAACATAAAAAAATTTCTCATCCACATATTTGGTATTTCAAGCTCATACAAATAATCATGTTGAATGACGATATAGTAAGAATCACGTTGCAATACCATTGAGAGATCATTGAAATATTCAATGTATTTTAAAGACAAACAGCTGTCAATACTACTCTAAGGTGACGGAATAGACAACCATCCTACGTCAAATGATCATAAATCCCAAACAATAATAAGTTTGAAAAGTCTCTTATACTTTTTTGATTTTTTTTCTCTTTATTATAAGAGGAAAAAAATTACAGCCGTTGAATCAAGCTGCAATTTTACCAAATTACTCATGACATATGGGGCTATATTTTAAACGTAGAGATCGAATTATATTTATATTATACAATATTCAGTCTTTCTACCTTTGGCAACTTTATGTAAATATATAATTATCAGTTTGAAATAATATTCAATGCATATTAATTAGCTAATGAATATAATATAAAAAATTATAATCAAAAATATTTTAGGTACAATATAACTAATTTATTACTAAAATAAATAAATAAAATCTTCAACTTAGTAATTAATTTGTATTCGCATGTAAAGTTAAATTAATTAGTTAATACTATAATAAATACTAGCAATATAAAGAATATATTTTTAATTTAAATATTCACAAATATTTAATAGTAAAAAGTGAATTAATATTTAAATCGATTATAACATAGTCAAGTAAAGTATGGTACTGTACCAACACAGGCTTCTCCTGCTCACAAATCAGTCTACTTTAATCCAAAAAAGTTTTATCATAAACTTACTTTCCTCCTTTTTAATCATAAGTTAACTAATTAAAAATAAATATATTTTAATTTATTTATTATTTGTAAGTAAAATTTTAATTTACTTATTTTTATATATTTTTTTAGTCTTTTAATTTATTTATATTGGATACTAATTTATGTTCTAAATTTTTAATAATATAAAATTTTAATTAACTTAAATAATTATTATTAATATATTTTAATATTATTAAAAAAAATTTATATTAAATTTCTAAAATTTTGTAATACAATTAATTTGGTATAAAAAATACTTTAAATAATAATAAAATCATAATATTTTATTATTATTAATTAATTAACATCATTTGAATATTTATATAATAAAGTTATTTTTTTAATATAGATTATAAGTTTTATATGGAATAATAAATAATTCTAAGTTAATTTGTTATAATTAATATATACAGATGATTAAAAAAATTTTAACAAAATATTATTTTGTTTGTTTTAGAAAGTATACCTAAATAACTCTAAAACTAAATAAAGATCAGTTAATTATAATTTTACTTAAAAAGAATAAATAAATTAAAAATATATTTATTTTTTAATTAATCAATTTATTGCCAGTAAGTTAATTTCTTTCATAAAACTTACAAAGAGAGATGTATTATAAAACCTCTTAATCCAAAATCTAAATAGTTAGTCCAATCTACTCTAATCTTTAGGGGTGTTCAACAATTATAGTTCGATCCGAAACTCCCAATAATTGAATTGAAATAATAGGTTCTAAACAAAAACTGATTTTTTTAAGGCAAGTTCTGATTACAAAAAAATTAAGAATTGATTTTTTTAAAGTAGGTTCCGGTTCTAAAGATTGTGGAATCGGAATTAAACCGAAAAACTGATTTGATTTAAAAATACAAAATTATTTTTCATACCAAATAAATTAAACTTTACCTCATATTCAAATACAAACTCTTAATTATTAAACTACATATATAAAGTTATACAATTTATTAAAAAGAGTATGTTGAGTTACATATAAAAAAAATTAATCAATGTGTTTATAATATTTTATTTAATTTAATTTATCATGTTATTGGTATAATAATTTAATTAAATAGTGATCTGTATATATTTATTTTAAAATTATTGAAATAATTAATAATTATAATAAATAAATATATACATGGTATAATATTATTAGATATATAATTATACCATTATAAAAAAAATTAAAATTTATTTTTTAGTGATGAGTAATATTAACTCAAGTAATAATACAATATTTTTTTAATAATTTATTATATATCAATTCTCTTTAATAGTTTATTTCTCTTCTTTTTATTCACTCGAATTTTCGTTATATATACAATAATTTTATAATTTAATTGAATTAATTTTATTTTTTAAGATTTTTTATAGAATTAAAAATTAGAGAAATTAAGATAATTGATAAACGAAGTACCCTATTTTCAAATTATAATCGAATTGGAATCAAATTAAAACTGAAAAAAAAGTACTCTATTAAAAAGAGTAGATTCTAGTTCTAAAATTTAAAAAATAAATTATTTAAGATAGATTCTAGTTACAAGTAAAACCAGAACTGAAACTGATTTTGAACACTCCTAATCTCTAGCAACTACAAATAGGCCCTACCAGATAGCAAAAATCCGATGTTTATTATTTTACCCTATATAATAAAAATTGTTAATTATAAAAATTCACCTACCCTGAATTAAATAGACATTCAATAGATAGAGCATACTGATTAGCATATCATGCCATCCATGATGTTTATATTGATAGAAAAGTAAAAGTAATTAAATACGATTATGTGTGTATTAATTTTTTTTTGTATTTTAATCAAAGTCATGAATTGTAATTTTTAAATAATTTAACATATTTGATGAGATGCATTTTGTAAAATGAATATACAAATTAACGATAAGAGAGTAAATTTGTTTATTCTATCGAAATATTAGGTAGATATATATTAACAAAGTCGGTTAATATCGAGCAATTATTTATTTAAAATTATTCGTCGTCGAATATCCCTCTTCATTAGAAATGAGCGTAGACTTGTGATATCGTCTTAAGAAACCATGTATTGCATTATTGCTGCCCATACTTTCTCATTGGCTCCCAATTTTTTGATCCACATATTCACGTCACAAGATAAAAGCTAAGCTAACTAATAATTGGAAACACAACATTGATGAATAACGGTAAGAAATACGGTAACTGACTTACAATCAAACCTAAAAATTCTCTCATCCACAGATTTGTACTTCAAGCTGGCATCAATTTAGCGAGAATCAGGTTGCACCATTGAATAAGTAATGAAATAATATTCCATATTATCTTACTTAAATAACTTTTCAATACTATTTTGAGTTGAAGAAATGGAATTGACAACTAACCTACCTTAAATTTGAGTAAATTTAATAAATTCCTAGAACAAATAAAGTCCCTAATTACCATTTCTACCGCGCGATCAATAATCACATTCAGAATGATCTTATGATCGAAACAATAGTATGATAGAGGCAAAAGTCCTTTTCACATAATTCAATCAACTGCAAAAGTCGCAAATGTTTTTTGCATTTACATACTTTTTAATTTTCCTTTGAGAGACCAGAGACAAGTTAAATATATTCAATGCCTGCAATTGTTTGGATTGTTAAGTACATACTAAATAATTGTACCTGTCTTCAAGTATCACGATTTTTACATTTTATTGCATAATCATAAGTATAATAACTCGACACCTTTCATTTTCATTCGGACTTTAAAGAAACAAAATAAAATGAGAGAATTTGAGACTAGCCTTTCTAAAGTAAATCCTTCCTCATCAACGCTCTAAAAGGATATATAGAGTAGCTGCTGATCAAGTTCAAAATTAATAGAATTGAAGTTAGTTACTTCTGTTGAAAACAGTTACGGTCAGAAGAGTGTGCTGGTAGAAGATTGTTTAAGTTAGTTGTATCTAGTTGCTGCAGTTAGTTAGATTCGAGAGTATT
>JAXCLQ010017321.1:19246-30122 GCA_035584115.1 Cedrela odorata | reverse complement strand
CTGAACCTATTATCACTGAACCAATTTTTTCTAATTCAATTTTTTTGAACTAGTTTTCTACAAGTTTTGAAAATCATGCTAATAGGTCTATGTAATTTTCTTTTAATTTTTTTTTCATTTCTTTTAATTTTTTATTTAAAATTTATTAAATAAATATCAAATGAGTACATTATGCCTTATAATCTTATAAATGTTAGTATCTAAATTTTAGTGCAAATAAATTCAATTTTATCAAAACAAAAAATTTAATTTTACCCAAGTATGGCTGAATTTTTTTATGGTAACTATTCACCATGAAGGATCATGGGTAAAATTGTCAAACGATTATGAAAAATATATTGGTGGAAGAGTCCGGCTCTTAACCATACCAAAAAAACATCAACTATTAATAATTATTACGCATGGTACACAACCACATCATGTAAATCCAACAAAATTCACTATTAGTATCATAATGAGTTTTAGACACGCCGATATATGGTCTATTGTGTACATGTATATCGTAGATGACTCTAACGTATTTGTTTTTATAAATCGCATGGTGGATTCAGAATCTTCAGTCTGCTATACTTCACCACAAATCGCATAATTATTGCAAAATATTAAGTGTCTAAACTCCTCATTTGTAACTTAACAATCTAAAAGTCTATGTACAATCATTTGTTTATTTTTGAAGGAGT
Source organism: Cedrela odorata (assembly GCA_035584115.1). Lineage (NCBI taxonomy): Eukaryota > Viridiplantae > Streptophyta > Magnoliopsida > Sapindales > Meliaceae > Cedrela > Cedrela odorata. Next base: position 29,442 of record JAXCLQ010017321.1, on the reverse strand, counting down.
AATCAATTCAACCACGCTCAACATTAGTACATTACTCTCCACCTCTGCAAATAACTTTTACAGTGCATGTTTCTTCACCATGCCTCATAAAAATCTTGCAATTCATGAAAGATACTTTACATGTTGATATAATGATAACTCTTTACATGATTATTTTGATAGATCAATAATCGTGGATAATGTCAAACATAAATGCATATAACTAAACTGTACAACAAATCACAAATAATTAAAAAACCATACACGAATGTCTCTAATCCAGACGTGTCACCTGTACTATTGTTACCTTTAGCAGTGTGAGAATCATCGTGAACTGTACAAGGCTCTCTAACGCGAATAGATAACTCTAAGAATAAGTTATCTCTATATGTGCCTTCAAGCTTGATAATCACCAACAACTACATGACATACAATCTAGTCACCTCACCAGGCTCCGATGATAATAGAAAGTATCTGAGGCAGTTGTAGAAAACGTAATGATTATTTTTTGATACACATATTGATAGTCACGTCATTAGGACATTAATGTGGATTAATAGTTAGAGAGCTATTTTTTGAACATGACCAAAGATATGATGATTCAAACAGAAGTATGTTGCCAATGATTCGTCATATAATTATACTAGTGTGTTAACTACTCCTTAGACTTGAGACGTCATAATCATTAATCGATATAGATGCACATGGTTCATATGGTGTATAAATGCAAGATTAATCACATCTTGTATACAGAAGTTGGTTTAATCATATGTTGTTTATATCGAGATGCGAATAATTATCAGACAGGATCTGTTGACTTGATACATAAGATTTCGAGGTTCCATTATCTCGGTTCAAATTTGAGCTCCTAGTTAAATATCAGTAAACGGCTGAAATATAAATATCTCTTTTTAGGGACTAATAATTGTCATACAAAGAATTCGTAGTGATAAATTCAACACATATTAATTGATAGTTTGCATATAACTGAGTTTAGGAACTGTGAGCCCTAAATTAGTTTGGATTAGTCGAACAGAATAAGATTATCCACACAAAATATATAATTAATTATAAAAGGTTCGATGAAGAGTTTCTTCATTGTGATTTAAGGACTATGGCATGTTACTAAACGTTAACTATAGTCGTTGAGTATTTGAATATTTCGGAACGAATTAGATGAGATCAATTTCGGCTCACGGCTAACTCCACAGTGAACTTAAGAGATCACAACCAATAACTTATGTTCTTTCTTGCTACGAGAGAGAGTAAATATTATTCGAAAGAGAGCTACTACTCTCGAAATAATATCAAGCTGAAATGTATAAACTGTTTACACGTTAAGTAGTTTAATAAACCCGAGAGCTTGATAAATTGACCCGAATGTAACTTAGTGTTAGTTACAACATTTCATTATTATTTTTGGATAAAAATGGAATTAAAATAACCTAGGTCAAAGTAAGTTTGACTAGGTTTAGGACTATTTTATCATTAAAGTGTTTAATGATGGTAAAATAGTTTTTTTATTTTATACTATTATAAAGCTTGTTAGACAAGCTTTGGGACTCATTTGTTTCTGACTAAAAGGTCAAAGGCACTTTAGTAAAAAGGATAATATATATATGGTTAATTTCAATATTTTGTAATTAATTAATGATTATCTCAAAAAAGTAAAATAATCAGGTTTTCATTCTCTCTCTAGCTCATGGCCTAGGCAAAGAAAGGCATAAGTGGTTCAATTCTCTTGGAAATCTTGTAATTTTAAGGTTTCTCTTTATTCTTAAGCTAATTGTTAGCTTACTTTCATGTATTATTAATTAATTTTGATTTTAAATGCATGATTTAATGCCATAAACCCTAACTTATTTGATTTCACCTAATCAACACTTTCACATATGACATAATGAATTAAACTAAATTAATAAAAACTAAAGATATTTGCTGAATCATGCGAGAACATGTGCATAAATATGGATTTCTAACTGAGATGCCTCTTCCCTATCTTCTACCTCATTTCTGTGGGATGTTGTTCACCTTCTCAACAAAATTATCTTGTGCGCTAAGCACTTCCTCGTAAATACAAACTTAGATATCAATAATGCATAAAGATTCTTAAGTACACCATAAATACTAACTTGCAACTTAAGTATAATTAATTTGGAGATAAATACATAAAATGAAATAGGCATTCTGACAAAATTATACTTATCTTTGTAATGCTTACCCATCGCTTCAAAGTTCATATGTCCTTCTTATACTTATTGTATTGATCAAGAAGTGATTGTTGAAAACACTAAAAAATATACTTGCACACAACGAAGCCCCATGGATATTGATTAAACTCTTCAAGATCATTCAGTATATTCAACAACCACTGATCTGTATGGTTCTTCCCACCCTTACCAAACATGAACCTCTTGAGCAGGTAAAAAAACGATATTCTCACAGCGTCCAAGTTGGGTATGCTAGAAAAATCAAGCTCATCATAGACAATCTCTATATCATCCAGGGTAATACCACCTAACGGCCAAAGTAAGTGCCCTATAATTGTATACTCCCTACTAGAACCTCAACTGAGAAATGCCCAAAGTCCAAACCCATGATCAAGCCGAACTCCATGAATGAGAAATGAATGGTTTGGCTAACCACAATGAACCGCATCTTGTTATTGTTACCAATTACATGGATCTCATGCAACATCATGTAATGGGAAATGTTGCATGAATAATGCAGAACTTGGATGCCTAAGATGTGACCAAAGCAAGTCTGCACTCAACTTGCACTGTGGTCAATATCCTTTTAATTTGGTATATCACCCCATCATGATAATGAGATTGGCTCGATATGGAAGTGGTTGTCTTCCCCAATCTTTAGTTGTAGTTAACTTCCTATTTTTTCCTATTAAAATTGCATAAATAGTTCATTCTAAGTAAATATTGCATATCAAAACACAAATGAAACAAACAATATGAAACAATAAAAAATCATTGTTGTTAAACTGTGAATTAATCTAAAACTTGTACATGAAATTACGTGGACTTATTTCCATGAAATTATAGAGACCTATTTGTTTGAAATTACATGGACGTATTTGCATGATTATACAGGGACCTATTAACATGATTTTCAAAACTTACAGAAAATCGGTACCGAAAAAATTAAATCAAAAAAAATTAGTTTAAATAAACCGGTTCAAAGATAATCAATTCAGAAATTTGGTCCGCAGCGTTACAGATCTCATGAAATCTAAGATTTTTTTTTATGACATAAATGAAATTTTTTACTGTCAAAATTTAACAAATCAATATCACATACAACCCAAAAAATTCTTAATATCAATTATACGTATATTGATTCATGAAATCAACCAAAATTTGGTAAGAAAATATGCAAAAAAAGAAAAAAAAAACTGTAAGTTTTGTTCATGAAATGCCCACTTTTTGTAAGAATATTGGTTTTACAAAATTTAAGATTTTTCAAGTTGGAAGAAAATAAAACTCATGAAATGATGAAGTAATTTTTGAGTTTGTCATTTTGTGTTTATATATTTTAAATATAAATAGTTGTCTTGAGTAAAATTATCAGAAAATAATAAAAATGATAATTTTAATAAGATTGAATGAAGGTTGTCATTTAAATAAATAAAATTCAAAATAAGGTGAAAACTAAATTTTTTCAATAATATTTATAAATTCAAATGACCTGCAGAAGGCATATAAGTAAAACACGTGTCAATGTCAATATGAAAGAAACGACGTCGTGGAAGAGTAAGTGAAGCGTCAAGGGCAAAATAGAAAAGGCGAGGCATCAAAAAATCCCTCGCTATTCACAATCGCTGTCTTTCTTTGCTCAGCATCTCTATCCGCTCCAAGTCTTCCTCAGAACTCCTCCCAACAAACAAACTTCAGAGATCAGGGGAGTTTGGAGAAAACCTTTAACTTTAAAATCAAACAACTGTCCATCTTTCATAATCACCGTCGTCTTCATCACTATCAGGTTCGGTTAGATTCCTTATGCGTTTACTTAATTTTCTTTTCCGATGATCAGTTTTTACATGAGGAATCGTTCAATGTTAAAATAGTCATACTTAAATTTACATAAGATTACGTATGATTTCAGTAGTCTTTGGTTCTTATTTTTTTCAATGTTTTTAGAAGTAATGAAATTAAGTTACTTTTATTCTATTTGCCCTTGTTAAATTTATTCTATGACTATGGGTTTTATTTAGTGTTTGAATATTTGATTTTTATTCAAGATCTTCGCAGACGTGCATCACCTGTGGCGGTTTGGTTTGTAGATTAGGTCTTGTTTACTTGCACGACGGCCGATATAAAGTTTGGGTATTTGTTGTAGTATGCAGTGATATTTAATTTGTTATGGTTGAGGGTTTGTGTTTGTTGCTCTACAATGACTGTGGTGCCATTTGTTGTGTTGGGTTTCTTTTGAAGGACCAGAGGATTTATAGCAGGATTTAAAATATAAGGGCAAGCAGTGACTTTTCTATTTTATTATGTTCATTTCATTAAGAATAAATGAAGCTAACGTATTTTATATGTTATCTACATTATATAGTATATATGAATATGCGTTTTGCAGTTTGATTCAGCATAACTAAGTTTGCCCTTTATTTATAAGTTTATGGTGTGAGATTTGTCTATTTTTCTTTGTAAATCTTTCAGAGATTTCCGTTAGAATTACATGGTCCTTACTGTTGCAACTTCATCCTACTTTTTTCTGTTTATTGTCAGTACTTTAAATACAAGTGAAATGAACTCTTCTTAGTGGCTGTATTGTATTAAATCACTTTAATGTTTCTGTGAATGGAATTTTGGTTCATTAATTTGAATTTTGAGTATCGTTATTTTATGTAATTAAAGTTATTGTACTTACATGAAACACATTACAGTTAGTGATGTAATGTCTATTTTTCTCAGTCATGGCTGGTTTGGTGCCAGAAGGATCCCAATTTGATGCTCGTCAATATGATACTAAAATGAATGAATTGTAAGTTTCCATTTCCTTGTATCTTTCTAGATCTCTTTGTAGATGTTTTAGTGGTATCATGTAGTGCTCTTTGTTCAAATTTATTTAGCTGGCACAATTTTAGTATTTTTTACTTCAATATTTGTTGATAGTTAATGATCTAACTCTGAAATAATTAATGAATTGATGGGCGCAGACTTGGAGCTGATGGACAAGATTTCTTTACGTCATATGATGAGGTTTATGACACTTTTGATGCCATGGGATTGCAAGAGAATCTTCTTAGGGGCATTTATGCGTATGGTAAGTCAGATCATGTGATAGTCTACTTTTCTACTAGAATTTCCTGAGATCATGAGTGCAGTTAGGCGCAGCATGAAATTTGTTTGTTGCTTGAACTTTTGTAAGAGCTGATAGTTTGGTCCAATGTACTTTAAGGTTTTGAGAAGCCTTCTGCAATTCAGCAAAGGGGGATTGTTCCATTCTGCAAGGGCCTTGATGTAATTCAACAAGCTCAGTCTGGAACTGGGAAAACTGCAACTTTTTGTTCTGGAATTTTGCAGCAACTTGATTACGGGTTGGTTGAATGCCAGGCGTTGGTCCTTGCTCCAACTAGGGAACTTGCGCAACAAATTGAGAAGGTTATGAGAGCACTAGGTGACTATCTTGGTGTCAAGGTTCATGCTTGTGTTGGTGGAACCATTGTCCGTGAAGATCAACGCATTCTTTCAAGTGGGGTTCATGTTGTAGTCGGTACACCTGGTCGTGTTTTTGACATGTTGCGGAGACAATCTCTTCGCCCTGATCACATTAAGATGTTTGTGTTGGATGAAGCAGATGAAATGCTCTCACGAGGTTTCAAGGATCAGGTCTTGTACTGTTAATTTTTCTTCTTAAAGCTGGATGGCAACTACTGTGTTCTTAGATGAACCTATGCATATGTGTTTGCTTTCAGTTTTCTTTCTTGGTTCTAACAAATAGGATTACACTTTTTTTTTTTTTAACTTTTTTTTTGGATCTATGATATTTCTGGTTGCTGTTGTTTTCTTTTTTGGTTCTAATTTCTTTTTTGGTTCTAACATGAAAAATATTCTTTTATTTATTCTATTTTTTTTCAGATCTATGATATTTTCCAGTTGCTGCCACCAAAGATTCAGGTTGGGGTTTTCTCTGCCACAATGCCACCAGAGGCCCTTGAGATCACAAGGAAATTCATGAATAAACCTGTTAGGATTCTGGTGAAACGTGATGAACTTACCCTCGAGGGTATCAAGCAATTTCATGTCAATGTCGAAAAGGAGGAATGGAAGCTTGAGACTCTATGTGATCTGTATGAGACGTTGGCAATCACCCAAAGTGTCATCTTTGTGAACACCCGGCGTAAGGTAGATTGGCTCACAGACAAGATGCGCAGCCGTGATCATACAGTCTCTGCCACCCATGGAGACATGGACCAAAACACAAGGGACATCATTATGCGTGAATTCCGATCTGGTTCCTCTCGCGTACTTATCACTACTGATCTCTTGGCCCGTGGTATTGATGTCCAGCAAGTCTCCCTTGTGATCAATTATGATCTTCCAACACAGCCAGAGAACTATCTTCATAGAATTGGTCGAAGTGGACGGTTTGGGAGAAAGGGTGTTGCCATCAATTTTGTGACCAGGGATGATGAAAGGATGCTGTTTGACATCCAGAAGTTCTACAATGTGGTAGTTGAGGAGCTGCCAGCAAATGTTGCTGATCTTCTTTGATGCGGTTTTGGGTTGGCAAGGTAAATGTTTTTGAAGTGTGAAGTCTAGTTATTAATATGTAATTTTTCTTTTGGGTCTGGGGCTTTTGCTTTGAAACGCCACAGTGACGATATTAAGGGGGGCTCCCTTTCCCATTGGGTTTAGAGATCTGTAGTTGTTAAGTTCTATTGCGTCTGTTGTAGTTTTGCATAAAATTATGTTGTTCTACAATATTTTGATTGTTTGTGTGTGAGGGGACATTATGTAGAGTTGGAACATGGCTAGTTTATTTATGTTAGGAGACTGGACTTTGCTCGATTATTGCTTATTTTAAGTCATTTTAAACTTGGTTTTACTTTTAGTTTAGATAATAAAAACAAGGCTTTTAATTTCTCTGCGTTTGTATCGCCTACTTATTTGCCTGAGGGAGCATGTTCTATTATGGAGGTTTCATCAGCCTCTTCCTGCTGTGGTTAGAGTAGGGGTGGGTATATTTAAATCGAAATTGACAATTTGGATAGGTTTAGAAATCTGTCGGTTTGGTTGGTAATTGGTTTGATTTTTAGTTTGTATCTATCCAAATTATAAAAATCGAATCGAATTAGTATATTATTTAATTAATTTTAATTGAATAAATATATTTTAAAGTGAACAAAGTGTTTAATTTATCCATAATTAATATAATATTTTAAAATGATTAATATAATTAAAAATAATTGAATAAAATTGACATTCGATTTAGTTTTATTCAGTTCGTGGATTTAAATTGGTTTAAAATCGAGAGTTTTGGGTAAATTTAAAATTTGGATCCGTCGTCCGCCGAGTCATTTTGCATTGACGTGATGTTGCATAAGCAATTTTGTGAATATGTGACGAGGATGTTGGTCTGGTAGAATTTGCAGCCACATAGCAGCCTTGACTTATCTTAATATATTTAATTAATTTACCGAATATATTAGTTTCCAATATGGACCGTGACAAAAAGTATTTTCTTTCAAAAGGAAATAAGTAATGACCGTCCTTTTGGGTGGCTGGAATTGTGATAATTGCTGAGCTGTCGGTAACGGCTGCTAATTAATAACTTCGATGAAATAATGCATTGTATTGAAGGGTATTATTGTATTACTTTGAAAAAGCAATGTCAAAATCAAATCATGCCATGCTATGCCATGCTATGTCATGCTATAATAATAGTGAAACCCAATTAGCATGACATTTGTGGAATCGAACGAAAGAAAGAAAGAAACATGATTCATCAACTTGATGTAAGGGTGTGTAGCGGTTTCAAGCGAGCCAGTTCAATTTGAAATCATAAAAAATTGAACTGAAAAAATTAATTTTAAATTAAAATTAATCCTTCTAAAATAAGTTTCGATTTTAAAAAATTAAAAACTTCTTTTTAAGATGAGTTTTAATTCTAAAAATTATGAAATTAAAACTGAACTAAACTGATGAATTGGTTGAATTTTAAAAATAAAAAATTATTTTTTAAATGAAAGAAATTGAATTGCATCTTATATTTAAATACAAACTCCTAATTATTTAATTACATATATAAAGTTACATAATTTATTTAACAAATATTATTTATTCGTTGAGATATATAGAAAAAATTAATCTATGTATTTATAATGCTTTATTTAACTTAATTTATTATGTTATTTATATAATAATGCATATATATTTATTTTAAAATTGTCAAAGAAATTAACAATTATAATAAATAAATATATACATAATATAATATTATTAGATATATAATTGTACTACCATAAAAAAAATTAAATTAAATTTCTATATTTAGTAATGTGCAATATGAACTTGAGAAATAATACAATATTTTTTTGTATATCATTTTTTTTTTATAACTTATTTCTCTTCTCTTTCGTTCACTCAATTTTTAGCATGTATACGATACTTTATAATTTAATTTTATTGATTTTATTTTTTAAAAAAATTTTTATGGAGTTAAAAATTAAAGAAATTTATATAATTGATAAACATGGTAAATTCTGATTCTAAATTTTAAGAACCAAATTATTTAAGATAGATTTCGGTTCCGAATGAAACCGAAATCGGAATCGATTTTATACACTCATGTTGTCACATACCAGTAAATTGGTATCATGATGACATAGAGATAAGTATATCCTATCCCTATAAGCCTCAGATAAAAACCTGTACATATGACCTGTAATACAAAGAACTACCAATCATATGCATGAACTCACACAAATACTAAAGGCTCTATGTCCATCAACACAATTCCAGACATAAACCAGGATACTCACAAATAAAAGAGTACATGCACACATATTAATATGCATAAAAATATACAGAAGACACACTCATAATGTGTATACTTAGGTGTCATGCCCAATGTACAAAAAGACATAATATTAACTCCTAGGTGACTGCATGGAGAATCTGGAATCTCAATGCTCTTCACGAATATCTCCTAGAATCTTCACCTAGAAGAAAGTCCTACATTCACGAGAAACTGGGGTAGGGTGAGTTTTGGGAAAAACTCATTGAGTGGATACTGAAATGAAAATTTTAAATAAATTTAGTTTTGACATAAAATATATTTAAACTTACAATCAATTTCAAACAGAAAATCATATTAACAAGACATCCACTGCATATTACAATAATTCTCAAAATTAAAATTTTAAATAGTCAAATAAAAACAGAATAATATGCAGTGATGTGTATAAATTTTGGGTCAGATATCAGACCGCCCTTCGCCTCCTACTTCTCACATGTACCGGTACCTTTACATAACACAAATCAGAATGTACTTTCAAAGCACATAAACTTCCCCCCTTATATCTCCTGGTTATGGTTAATGAAAATTAAAGTAATAGTTAGTATACTGTCATAAATACAAAAATCAGAAATAAAATACAATTCAAAACACAATGACCTCCTCCTACCCTCAAAATAATATCTCAACAACTCTTCATTAATAATATGTAAATATAGTTCAAAGCAGATCTCATTTTTCATATAAAACAGAATGTAAATCAATTTATGTATAACTATTCCTTATTTCAGAAAATATTAAATTTTATAAAATAATTTTAAAGGAATGAAAAACATGTAAAAATAATCTACTCACAAGTATCGCCAAAAACGAAACAGAAGCTTGATCTTTAAGGGCTAGATGATCGCTCTCTCGGCGTATCTATAACACATTTATAATAATTATTAACATAATAATTTAAGTACACATGCTTATAATTTAACTATGATATTGATATAAACCAAGTTTTTTCCCCCTTTTTAATTTCTCTTTTATTCTACAATCTGAATCTAACGATTAAAACATGAGTTATCGATTATACTTAATTCACTCTTACTAACCAATTTCACACGATAACACATTGTTTCGATATCTAAATCAAGTGCAAACACTACTGTCACTACTCATATCTTCTGACAAAATTTAATTTTACCTAATCTAACAGCTAATCAGTTTAATTCTAACCTAATAAGTATATT
>JAXCLQ010017321.1:2047-14231 GCA_035584115.1 Cedrela odorata | reverse complement strand
ATTATTATTATTATTATTATTATTATTATTGCTGTTTACTAATATAAATCTTTGAATAAAACAAACTGAATTCCCATTATTTCATCTATTTTCATTTTAAGTTTGTCGCAATTATCTTTATATATATATATATATATATCATGTCAATTTATATAATTAAAAAAATATATTTAATATGAATAAATTATTATTAAAAATATTTCTATAAATGTAGAGTTCAGTTTTAAACTAAACAAATAGTATTTTTGTCACAATTTCAACTATATAATTCAACTATATAATCTTAATTATTTAATTTGAAGTATTATAATTATATAATTACGTGTGATAGATGAATTTATTAATAAAGTCAAATTTATACTAAATTATTAAATAAACATATCAAATTTTATCGTATTATTTTAGATTAAAAAAATAAATTTAAGAAGATTATCTTATTATTTTTGCACCAAACCACTCTTGCCGCTCTACCATAAATAATAGAAAATTTCTCAAAATGACCCGTTTTACAAATCAATTTAGAAATTATCAATTTGCTTCTTTTTTTTTTTTTTTTTTTTCCAAATTGGCCAAACAACATGCATTTGGACCAAAATACCCCACACAAAAACTTAACAAAATTCACTTCTCTCTCTTTTTTTATCTCTCTCAAATATTGTGATAGAAACTCATTTCCTCTTCCTTCGGCGATGGCAACAAGATAGCAAATTGGTGACAATGAAGACACATTGATGGCGAAAATAAGGTGAGTTGATCTTTTACTTGTTGCATGTGTATTGAATGTGTTGTTTTGATTGTAGTAGGCCAGAAATGTGGTAAAAGGTGATTGAAAAATAATAATTATTTCTTTTGTTGAAGTAGATGATGTTGCACGTACATAATTTTTATTTTGCATGCACATAATTTTTGTTGGTTTGTCATGGTGTTTGTTTTGGTTGTTGGTGATTAGAAAATTGAATAAATGTAGCCGAAAAAGTGAAGAATATAAACCATAGAACCAAAACCAAGTTTCAATAACAATTTTTTGGGCAATATGCGATGATATTTTTGTAGTTTTTCTTTTTTTACTTAAATTAATCACTAAATTGGAGATAACAAATGGACCGACTCAATCTATAAATAATGAAAGTTCAAGTTAGGTCAAGAAATAAATACTTGTCACGGATTAAATTAATTCAAATTCGACTTGAAGACCTATTTAATGTTATATATTTATATTTTATAAATAAATATTAAATAATTTTACACATTTGATTAATTTATATATTAAATAATTTTGATTTTTTTATTTTAAATTAATTTATATTTATAATGTTAATTAAATTATCTTTTTTTAAATTTTGGATAGTGTATTTAAGTTCCCAGGTCGCCCCATCTTTTTTACATGGGCTTGGTACGGTTGTAAACAGTATCAACCTGCCTCGCGAGCCCTCATAGGATTCATTTTTGCAGATCCGTTTGTCACCTCTACACCAAACACAATCCAAATACAAAAAAAATTCAATAAAATTATAAACACGTCCAGATGATAGTTGACATGTAGTGCATAAAATTTGTCAAAAATTATTTAAAAAATGGAAAACTTTCTGAGAGAAAACTGTGTGTAGAACATCAGAAATATGTATTTAAGTAACAGTAAAGAGTATATTTAATAATTTTGTTTAATTTTATTGAGTTAAGAGCATTTTAGTCGGTTTAATAAAAAGATAATGAAGATGATCAAGTGTGATCATTTTAAAAAAATTTCCAACGTAATAATAATAACAAAATAAAGAGGGTAACTTAAGTGATAAATGAAATGACCATTTAACTTGATTACTTAACCCAACAGAAACTGTGATAGTATAAAGTTAAAGGGAGCATTTGATTTCTATTCGACAGAAGCAGAGACAGAGAAATGTGGGAATCGATTTGTTTAACGCTGGCGGCAACTGCCGGTAATAATATCGGCAAAATTCTCTAGAAGAAGGGCACCGTAATTCTTCCTCCGCTTTCTTTCAAGCTCAAGGTATTTCTCCTTTCTATCTTTTTTTCCCTTACACCTTTTGCCCTTTTATGCTTTCTTTTATTACCTTCCCTCCTGTTATACTGTTCAATTAGATGGGTTGTGTTTTGTTTCTTGAGTTTGATCTGGGATTGTTGGAAATGTTGTTTTTCTATGCTCTTAAATTGGTTTTGTTCAAATCCGTTAACATGGAAGAAGCAAAAATGTGGGTTTTCAATTGGGTTTTTAGTTCCATTTTTATTGAAGTCAAATCTTTTTCGTCATGTTATAGCATTAGCATGCAATTAGAATTTTGTAATTGGAGAAGCCAATGTCCAGTTTTTCTGAAGAAGACGACTTCGAGTGCAAAATTTGTGGCTAAATTCCTTGCCATTGAACCCAGAATTTTGGATATGGATTTCGGTTGCCAAATCCATTTTCAGGGCTCCCATTTCTTGTTTACCTTATACTATTGGAGTTTTCTTTTCTTTTCTATGATAATGGAGTTTTCTTTCCCAGTGTCAACTGATTGAGTATGACTGTACAGGTGATCAGGGAATATGCTGTTAATAAAGCGTGGGTGATTGATTTTTTTTTTTTATGGACATATTTGGAGCCATGTTCATGTTGAGGGCATTATTGCAAGCTCCTGTAAGTCAATCTACATCAGCCTTCTATATTTTCATTCTTTAATTTTAATAGGATTATATTGTTTTACTGGAGTCCTATATTCTCATCATAAGTTAAATGAACTGCTACTTCCACTACAATCAACGTCAAAATTTGAATTGGGACTCTATAATTCCAAGTATATGTATTTGTACAAAAGTTATATTTTCATTGTTCTTTTGTTACCCTAAGTTATAATATTTGGTATTCCTAGAGCCTTTGAGGTGGATATCTGGATGCTTATTGAGCCAATATGATTATGATATGTTTGATCTTATGTTGGTTTTGTGCATATTCTACAACCTGGTAATCCCAAAAGTATATTCTCAGGTATCTGTTATCCAACCAGTTTCTGGGTGTGAACTCGCAATTCTTTCTTTTTTTTTCTCATTTTTATCCGAAGGAAGTCATGAATACTGTTGACTGGATGGGAATTACTTTGGCAGGCATTGTCACCATAGATAATGTAAGTTCTTCATGTTTTTTCTAGAACAACATATGTAGTTGATCATGTAGGTATATGCAACTTTTACAGAATTGTCTTATTATTATCATGTGAAGAATTATCTATTTTATGTCTTTCAACATTGCTTCTCTTTAACTTGTGTGGTATCCATATTTTCTTTTGACCATTTTTAAATATTTTTCTGTTCGTTTCTTTTCTTATTTCTTTCATGTTTCTAAACTTTCAACTTAATGTCTGATAGCCAAATAGTCTTTGAATGAGTATTCAGATGGTCAGGAAAGTTCAATATTTTATAAATGTCTGCTAATGAGTTTTTGGTTTAGTACTTTAGTGTTTAGGCCAGTATTAAATTACGGTTTCCATTTGTTTTCTGTATTTGCAGGAGTTGGTGGGTGGTGAAGAGCAAGAAGCTTCGTCTATATCTGTGTTCCAATTACCATGGTTGGCTTTTGTCGTTTCCATCATGTTCGTAGGTATCCTTTCCCATACCTAGTATTATATTTTTGTCAAAAGAAATTGCATAGACATTTATTAGTGTGTTAAGACCCATTAATGTCATTTAATGCTGGTCTGATCAACATGAAGCTATCGGGGGAGAAATCCTGTAATTTACACAAATTCTATAAATCAATAGAATGTTATAAAAAGCTCTGAGGTGTTTTATGACAACAGTGTTACATTGTAGTTGAGAAAGGTGATGCTGAGTTTGTGGAGGCTGTGCGTTAAGTACCATGTAATATATCAATTTATACGAAACTGTAATCCCAACTACTGATTCTTGGCTCCGCTAAGACAATTTCTGTCATCAAAGTTCTCCTAGAGAATAAAGTTGAATTTACAATTTGAACTTCTTAGCTCATGATCACTTTTTGTTTAGTTGAACTCAGATGTAATACATTTAGCCAATATCAATTTGGAATGTCAACGGCATGCACATTCTTGTTTTTTCAGCATAGTTAAAGTCCTGATAATCAAGAGCGGTTGCCCTCTCTAAGCCCTTACTTTTCTAAAGAGATTTGTGTTGTGACAATCCCACTTATTATACTTGCAGCTTTCATTTCTTTATTTTGTTTTTATTTTTGTAGTTTGGTCTTCCGACCATCGTTTATTTTTAAATTCTAAAGTGTTCTTCATAATCACTGTTTGTAATGGCATTGATTTTTTTTTTTAATGTAATTTGTTGTTAGTCCCTTCCAAGGCCTATGTTGATTGGCTTGAAATTGCATGATGTACTCAATGGAAGGTGCAATGTTGTCATAATATAACGTTCATTGCCGATGTTGGGCCACCTGAACTTGAAAAGGGGCATAACCAGTTTTTATGCTTTGTTTCTTTGCTTTTTTCTAAATAGAATTAAAGTTCTGTTTGGTGCTATATTCTGTGTCCTCAAAATTACGGCGGCTGTGTCGAAGAAAATTCTATCGATAATGCATATGGTTGGATTTGTTGGAATAGGTACTCCTTAATGGGTGGCTTCGTATCTGCAAACGCCAACGCAGAGAACAGGAGATGGTAAATTCATCTAAATTCCTGGCAGTTTCTTCTGATCTACGCCCCTTGAAACTGAAATTACTGTTTTTGTAGGTGGCATTTTCTGTTTTTTCCTTCTCCTGCCTTTTACTGAATGTATTTTGTTCTTGCAGATGGGATATGAAGTTGTTGAAGAAATTATATACGACCTGGATTCTGGCATTTTGTTTGCGTATTTTTTCTTACCGGTCCAGATTTATGAATAGATCCCTTTCTCTTGATATTGATGGTCTGCTTTTTTGTTCAGTAAGGACGTTATCATTAGCTGAAAATTTATGTTGCTTTACTGCTGCTGCCTGTGTTTTCTCTTTGGGAAATACAGTTACATGATTTCAAATGCTGTGGTGGTATTTATGAAAAACTAAAAGAAAGAAAATGAACTGAAAACAATCTGGTCCTTATTACTTGGTAGATCAGGCTGCATTTGGTATTATTGTGCTTCTACTGAACTTTGAAAGCAAAGTTGTTAAAGTGTTTGGTAAATTTCACCTCACAACAGACAGCTATAGCTTTAAAGCTGCAGCACCTCAATCCCAAACATACCCTTAAAAGCTTTGCTCAGATTACTCATTTTACATGTGACAGTCAGAATACTTCATAATCTATGTTCGATATTATGGTACATGAAACTTTTAAGACAAAAATCTGTTCCTGGCATGTATAAACTCTTATGTGAAATGGAATTCAGCATCTGTATAGAGTAGTAGGTTTCGTTGTAAAATTTTATTAGCCTATTGTAAGCTATGTGGTGAAATATTAACTGCAATTTAACACATAGTTAATTTCAGGATGGCATCTGTAATTTCAAAGATGGGATTTGTCTTCTTGGAGCAGGTCTTCCCCAGGATGCTAGTTTCTGTATGCATTTCGATCAGCATTTGTTGTAGTGGTACAGGATTTTACTACCAGGTATCTCAAAGATCTGACTAGATTCATATCTCAATGTGTTGACGCAGCTAGAGTAAGCTGCTTCTGCCTTTTCTAGCCAAGTAGAAAACATTTCCTATATAGCATGTCAACAGTTGTACTGAATTGCCTGATTTTGTGTCTTGAGTAGTAAGTTCCAACATTTTAACCTGGACTATTCATCTTTATTTTCTTCTTTATGAGTATGTAAGAATTTGAGACATTGCTAAATTGCAATAACTTGATTTTATTATTTTCTTTAAACAGACACGAGGTATAAAGCATGGGGAGCTATTGTTGTCTCTACTTGTGCTGCTGTAGCTTCGATAGTTACTGGTGTACTTGTTGGTATGCTTGCTTTGGGTGAACGATTGCCTTCAGCACCAACTGCTTGTCTCTTACTTCTACTTGGATGGTAACTCAAGGCACAATCTGCTTTTATAGAAAAACATTCTGAATTTAAGCTTCATCCCAAAAGCATGTGTTTTATTCCATGGAACTTGATTCACAGTGCACAAACCATATGGAAGGGCTCAAAGTAGAATTGTCTTTAGAATGATTTTGGGTACTTGTGTCCTTGCCTGCCACTTGATCAAGCTTTTCATTTTTGGTCGAAATTAGGACCCTTCCTCACTCTCCTTGCAAAATCTTCTCCAAAGGATGACTCTGCTAAACTTTAATCTAGCGCTAGTAGTACAATTTTTGCCACCAATTTTGTTATTTACTTTACAAATATTCCATTGCAGGTTGCTTATCATGATAGATGTGATTTTACTTGTGAGTTCATCAAGGCTTATGCAACACACAATGGCCGTTACGGCTGATTAAAAAGTGTGGGGTTGATAGAAATTTTAGTCAAACGTGTCAAGGATTGAGGTCCAAGTGCTGTTATTCCGGCAGCAATTTTGCATCATCTGATAACATCTGCAGCCAAGGAGAAAGCTTAACTATGAAATTACTTGAAGATTGCTGCACATGCTTGGATATGAAATTGGTAGTTAACTCAGCTTTCACATACTTCAAAGTAGGAGATTGCTATTGCTGAGGCCGGGATGTACATTACCGCATGCTTTATGGTTTTTCAGAGGGCATCAAAGATTTTAGATCATTTGTTCAATGACATATTTTGTAGCATATGTTTGAAATCTCCAATTTTGAAGTAGTTGCTTCTTACACAGTTATTTGCAATGACTGTATTTTAAGATGTTATCACTGACCGCATTATAACTGTAAACAAGTTTGGATTTGTTTGGTAAAAATTTATGAAGGCAGAATGATTCTTATATCAAATTTGGTGTAGTCAATAATTCCATGACTTCAATCTTCATCAATGTTCTGAAACACCTTCCCCCAGCTTCATAATTTATTTCCAGGCATTGTTCATTTGATTATATCTCTTCCTAAATTTTCTTCTACCCATTAACATTTGATGTTTCCAGGCAAATAAATATGAAGCAAATGGAAACAAGGACGACAAAGACGAGATGGTCATGGACCACGTTTGAATAAAACAAAAGCTGAATCTGAGTAAAGTGCTGAGCTAAAAAGTCGTTTTCCAGCAGGAATAGTAGAATACTTCTCCAGTAACTTCTAGGCATGTCTAGCAAACAGTTCATGGCTTTTCGGTTGTTGCGGCCACCTATTACAAATTCATAATTATAGAGAAAGAGGAAATGAAAAAGCAATAACCATTTCCCAGCCTATATAATTCATGTTCTTTGACAGAACAAAACCTAAAGGTCCACTATGAGTTTGACATGAATCACTGCTGTTTCTGCACATTCCATGGAGAAAAACTAAAACCAACCCAACATTGAGCATCTTAGAGCATCATAAAATTCGTGAAATGACTAATTGTAATGGGCCATAATGATGTTACATAAGGCATAACAGCCAAGCAAAGGAAAGCTAGCTTTTT
Organism: Cedrela odorata; assembly: GCA_035584115.1. Lineage (NCBI taxonomy): Eukaryota > Viridiplantae > Streptophyta > Magnoliopsida > Sapindales > Meliaceae > Cedrela > Cedrela odorata. The sequence continues at coordinate 6,758 of JAXCLQ010017321.1, read as the reverse complement.
TGTTTTCATACTTTTGAAAAAATAACAGCAAAACTTGTTCAAGTATTGGTTGGCTTTAGTCTCAGATACATCAACAGACAAACATCACAGTCTACAGGATTTAGTACCCCTCAGCATCTAATCTCTTCAGAAATCCATGTGAAGGGCAGTTGGCAAATTCAAGTAAGGCCAAACCTAGATTAGAAAGCTACAGATACTTGAACTGAGCTTTCCAAAAGTGACGCATCATTTGCGTTCCTAAGATTTTGGACAAACTTGTTTCCTTTGGTAGCAGCTTGCTTACCTGTGTGGCTAAGGTTCAGAAATTTAAAGACAATCACTTTTCATTTTTCCAGGACTGTCCTTGCTATGCTCACTACCATGTGGGAAAAGAAACTAAAGATGCATAAGGAAGCAGGTTAAAGAAAGAGAACCATAACTGAATACTTTATTTTCCCAATCTCCAACTTTTCCTTTGTTAATCTCCTAATTGATGTCATATGTTTCTTGTAAAAATTTGCCAACTAGCAGAAAGAAATCTATTATGAAGTAAGCTTCTCCATCGGAGTAAGAAAGTAACAAGATTTAAAGACTTGTAAGATGCTTCAAGGTTTTTGATGCCAATTCTAACTGAAGCTGGTTCATATATTATAATGTAATACAGTTGTAAGATATTCATGATCATAGTGTACCAAAAAGACGAAAGAAAAATCACTAGAACATTGCTCCCACTTATATTTGCACCGCAAAATAACCACCTCCTAAGAGCCAAAGATGTCTTTTCACGAGAGAAAGAGAGAGAGGGAAGAAGAGAGGGAAGAATAGGTAGGGACAAAGTGATAAGCAATAATTTCTCTTTTGAACTTCAAATTCAGCTCTCTTTTAACTCATCCTAGCGACAAGAAGTAGGTTGGCATGAAAATCATCAGTGATTGCTTGAATTTATATTTCAGTGGAACATTATCTAGTAACTAGCTATTATCTAGTAACTAGCTATGAATATTAAGCAAGTTCGATTTCTAAGTAGGCTATAAAAATCCAGTTTTTGTCAACTTAAATTTAGCTGATTGTCCCAAATCAGGACCTAACTTTCAACCCTCCCAGGTAATAGATTTGTAACTTCTCTCAAGATGGTATCCATTAGTTTCAAACTGAGCTCAAAAGATAGCATCAATTCTCTCCTTTCTAACCTCCAATTGACCAGAGATTTTGGGCTAACAGTAAAAACCAGCAGATCTATATAGGAAATGAAATTTACTTCTGTTAAGAGCTTGGATAATAAATTTCATCAAGTTGAGACCTTTGCAGCCTTCATTTGTTGATGCACCATCCACCACTTGAAATGAGATAGTAGGTGGACAAGATTAGTAGAGTATAAAGTTTGATTAATTTGTTTTATAATTTATAAAAGGATAATCCAGATTCCACAATGAAATCATATTGAAGTGCCTGGAATTGTAAAGCTTGACTGCTAAAAATATAAGTTGTCTCCATACAAGTCACCCATCCTAGTATATTTAACCCACTGCACTGTGGGACCATCCCATTGTGTGCATTTGAAGATTCTGCTCTAAACTTGCTAACCCTCTGTTTGCATTTCAGAGTATCTTTGCCCTTTAAAAAGGGGTAACAACTTGATATGACTGAGGAATAGTGGCTAAATTGACCACAATAGAATTAAGTTGTAAAATAAAATTATTTCCATCAGATTCCAAACCACAAACAATAACAAAAGTACACGGCAATGAACAAATGTGGCCCATTTAAATAGATACATGTACACAATTCAAATGATGAATCACATCAGAAACCAATTTAGGAGAAAACCTACCACCAACATTTCACTGCACATTTTGTTGCTTTGGATAATCACCAAGTTGCTCCATCTGCCAGCTTTCATGAGGAGCAACATGTTCATGGGAAGGGGTGTATTGCTGCAAATTTATATTACAAGTTTATATTTTTTTCTATACACTAAAACTCCTTTAGGAACAATTGATATCATTTCCTTGAAAAAAAAATAATAAACAAAAAATTTTCCAAGAGCCAGAAAATAAGACTTTACTGTAGTTAATTGCAGAGGAAGCTACCATTTTCCTTTTTTTTAAAACAAAAAATGGTCTGGGTAAGAAAATATAATAAAAACGCACAAAAGAAACGAGACAATGAGGATAAAAAAAAAAAAAAGAACCATAATGGAAATATATATATATATATATATATGTATGTATGACAACAAATGGAAGACAGAAACCTGTTTTGTAACTATGGCATTGGATGATACATATGTCCAAGCCGAAAGTGTTTTTAAATCTTTCAAATTTTGGGTTTCCTTTGGTAGCATAATAAACAAGCTGATTAGCATCCATGTAATGCAGCTTATCTGTTTTTATTTGATTTCTTTTTCAAAAGATCATCTATTTTTCAGTTGGACTTTTCTCTTCAAGCCTGGTGAAGTTGTTTCCAGCTTTCCACAGTTACCAGGAAATTAAAGCACAAAAAAAGTAACTACTGTTATTGGATGTGGACTAGCATTTATTTATTTTCCTTCAAACAAAGGCTTATTTAGCTAACTAATTAAGTTTGTACCTCCATCTTTTCCATAAGTTCTTTGGCTGTTGGAGCAGAGATAATTATCTGCCGAGCACCTGGCTTAATGAAACCTTCTTCAACACCATTGTCAAATAATGCAAGCAAAGAATTATAGTATCCATCAACGTTTAGCAGCCCAACCTGTAGGGTTTAATAATCAGTTAGAAGTACATAATAATTATTTTTTTTTTTTTTTGCCTGTTTCAGTTCCTGAAACTAGAAGGTTCAAAGTTACCGGTTTCTTATGAATTCCAAGTTGGGACCAGGTTATCATCTCCAGCAGCTCTTCCATGGTCCCATATCCTCCTAAATCAACAAACTCAAATGTTAATGTCAGCAAATGCAGCAAGTGGACAGATTTCAATATTAAAACGATATGATTATTAGGCAGTGATGATCTTTAATTTCATTAATGTAAAGAAACAAAACATTATAATATATATTTTCCCATCATTTTGGACAATTTTCATGGCGATTACCTGGAAGGGCAATAAAAGAATCTGCTTCTCGAGCCATTGCAGCTTTACGCTCATGCATGTCTGAAACAGTTCTTACTTCACCAACTGTTTCTCCAGATATCTGTGAATATTTCCAATAATAATTTACTATCAATTGGTTCCAATAATTAAAGTAGTCGAAGATATAAACACTATCTATTTAAGAGACAGCTAGAATTTGTCATAGAGGAACCAATAAATTTTTGTTGAAAGTAAGAATTAGAATGCTGAAATAAATGAATCAATGTGCAATATGAAACATTTTTCATACAATTAAAAGTAGTACCCACCCGAGAATAGATCAAATGACTTGATTTTATGAAGACTGAACTCTCAGATAAGAACAATGCAACAAGCATAACCCCCATTTCTAAGGATTTTGGGAAGGGACTGAATAAATTCAGAAAAAGGAGGACACATTCAACTAAAAGCATACATACCTCAAGTGGCATGAGAGCTTTTGGAATAATCCTGAATTTGAAGAGCAACAAATTACTCTAGTGATATAATGTCACCAAAAAATACCTTTTAGGTGCAATACTTAAAATATTAACATTTAACAGTATGCTCTTCAAGGGAATTTTCTGAATTACCCAAGAACATGACAACCTCCAGCAAACACCGTCCGGGATATCAAACCCATCAAACCAATGCTTCCTCCACCATACACCAAGTCTATCTTTCTGCTCACCTGCAATTCAAGCTCAATCAATAAAACAAAAGCACAGAAAGACTGCAGAATAGACAGCCCGTTTATGCCTTGAAGAAGAAGTCCAAATACAGTGCCCTTTACCAAGTAGCACATACCCAGTTCAAAACATCAAACACTTAATTCACAACTCATTGATATAAACTCACACCATATAAAAGTCAGTAATCTAAAACCAAACGAGAAGTATAATCACCAAACAGAACAATCCCAATACAAGACATCAAACATAATGTCATAACCTTACAATATAAATACAAAGTCATCAAAAAGTTCAAGATTTTAGAACAAGAAACAATAAACCAATATAGTTTGTGCATATCGAACATCAAAAACCATCAGAAAAGAAAAACTTTATAAAAGAAAAACACATATCTCGTAAAAAGAAACATGAAAAGAATACAAACCAGTTCATTGCCCAATTCAAGAGCAGCATCACTGAAGACTTTTCTGTGGCCAGAGTTGCTTCCACAGAACACACACGCCCTTTTGAACTTGCTCCTTTTATTGCCTTCTCCCTCCATTCACAATCTTAGCCTTTTTTTTTTTTTTTCTTAAATCATTTGGAAACAAAAAGAAACAGAACAAGTTATGCAGATTAATGTTTCTCTGTAAAAGCTTTGACAAATGAATACGGAAGAAGAAAAAAATTGTAAATAAAACAAAAAAAACAATCGGGGCTAATGAAGAGTTGATGAATTAAAGCAATAAAAATCGGAGAATCAGAGGGGTGATATAGTTATAGTTATATATCAAGTAGAAGCAAACACGAGAAGCCCACATGCTCCATTCTCTTTTCTAATCCCGTCTGTGTGTCGGCCTTAAGATTTTTATATTTATTGAAATGAATTATATAAATGGAAAGATTAAGGAAAAAATAAAAGCATAATCTGTCTTGCTCAGTCAGAATCTGTCGCAAAATTTAGTAGGAAAG
>JAXCLQ010017292.1:0-35127 GCA_035584115.1 Cedrela odorata | reverse complement strand
ATATTCTTAGCCCACTTAGATTTTATTTTAATTCATAATCCAAAATTTCAAAAATAACCTTGTTAACCATAAAATTCTCATTTTATGTCTACTACATTTTTCTAAACTTACAAAACTAGGCTCATACGTCTACAAAGGAAATTATAGGTGTTACACCATAACTAACTCAACTCTCCCTTTTCTATGAAGGTTTAGCTCAGGTAAGCCAATCTAAGTAATTGCCTCTCCATATAAGCTCGACACTGGGAAACTAGCATGAGGGTTCTAATTCCCACCCACAAAGAACCACTTGTCCTTCTAGTTCTTATTACTGGTGGGATTACTGGTAACAGGGTTCTGTTCATTTGGGCGATTTTGGAGATAGTACGAACCCAGACTCTTTGATTCCATAAAACAAATAGGCCAGTTAGGATTCTTTGACTGTTTAGATTCAACTAGTATAAGGGAATCCTAAAAGAAGCCAAGATCTAGGCAAAGTAGGGATGGAGACGTAGTCTAACACTTAAGTGAAACAATTTTTCGTTAAAAGCTATCTTCCTCTCAGGTGGACAACTTGGTAGTTCATCCATCTCTGGTATTCTAAGGTAAATCCCCTCAGAGATGCTATACAACCTATAAATCTAATTCTATTATGACCAAATGAAGCTTATCCGCATCAAATTGCGTTAAGTCTCGCCTCACTATATGAAAAAATGGAATGGGGACGATAGCCGATTCCTCGCCAAAGTCATTTTTCTCAGAAACCATTTTTGTTTTTCATAAAAGAAAAATAGATGGTTAAAGGCTACCTTGGGATCGTCGACAACTCAGGGGGTTGCGCTTAAAGTTCTCTAAACCCAAGAAATTATTTACCAATCGCCTTAATCAACCACCTATACTACACAGTTAGTCATAATAAGCGAAGAAAAGAAAGGGAGACTTACTATTTATAGTTATTGGAGGGAAGAGCTTGAAGAAATTGTCAAAAGTTTAAAATTTTGCTGCTGCTGAAGTTATTTGAAGCACGACGAAAGTGACGGCGTAAAGGTGATGATGAAAAGAAAGGAAAAGGTAAAAGGGGAAAGTATTAAAAGAAGTAAAAGAACCCAACCATCGAGGTATGTTACAGATTAAGGGTTAGGATGATGCCACGTCGGAATAGAAGCGGAAAGGATATCTCTCATTTATGAAAAGGGGGTCAGCCATCTCTAGGGGCTTGAAGCGTCGCAATACTTAGATCCAGTCACCATTTGCCACGTGCTGAAAACGGGTAGACTTCGAGCTGAGTATGTAAATGTGACGAGTAGACATGCCTTTTGGAATGGGTATCTTTAGTTTTTGTAAAACATAGTTATTTTTGACTAAAACTAGGGAGCTTAATATTAGGCATATAGCCTAGAGTATACGTAAGGTTTAAAAGATTACATATCCAAAACAACCCTGTATGGAGAGACACATAGCATTTCGAGACCTAGCACTACCTGATAAGAGCTATTTGAGTAGTAAAAGAGGCTCAGGCTTTCTCAAGAGCTGAATCCTCTTAAGGGAAGTTAGAAGGTCTCAATCATAAAGGTCTCAGGCATAAAAATCTTAGTTACAGCTTATAAGGATCTCAGCTACAACTTACAAAGGTCTCAGTAATAACTTATAAATATTTTAGATATATAATACCTGAACTTCTCTTAGATGGATAAAAGAGTCTCAACCAAGGACTCTCGAGACCTCTTAAAAGTTACATGTTTGTGAATGATTCACTTCCTTCTCATATCTTTCCCGGATTATTCTCTAATAAGGATTCTTACCAATTAAAACTTCTTACATTAGAAGAATGCTATATATACACTTTACACAAAAGGCATATGATCTCACAAAATTCAGAAGTCAATGTTTATCCAATGGAATCCCCATGATCCTCACATGACGATATACTTGTTTCTGGATTCCATAGACTTTTACCATATTTGAGAGACGCAAACGTTTATAAAAGGAGACTAATTACGACCATACGACCAGGTATGACTACTTAAACATCGATAATAGTAATAATAATGATAATTTATTAATTACACTAAGTAAACTTTTTTTAAAAATGGGAAAAAGTAACATAATTGAATTTATACTAGATAATTAAATGTATTTAATTTTTAATTTAATAAAAATTTTATATTTTTTTAGTCAAGTACAAAAAAATAAGTTTTTATCTTTTAAGATTAATATAAAATGTCAATAATTTCAATAAATTCTCTCAAATTTTTTTGAACCTAATTAATCTATTAACATATCTTCATATAAAACATATCATTTTTTACTATAAAAAAATGTTTGTAAGAATTTTCAAATGCTTGGTTCATTATATGTTGGACTTGAGTTAGACTTTCATGGTGGGTTGTTTAATTACCTAGCCAAACCCATATGAGGATGCAATTGCTAGAAACAATTGCGCATTTGAATTAAGAAATTACTTCTAACAATTGTTCTCTCTCACTTTCAATTAACAAAACAGGCAAAATGGATATCAAATGATTTTCTTTTCTTTTGAGAAAAGAAAGAGCAAAGGAAATAGAGGAAGAAAGAGTAGGGTATTGTGATTTAGAGAGCTCTTTCAAATTTGTGATTGATCTCCTAGCATGAGATTCAATTCTGAAGGTAAATAGTTCGATTCTATATATTATGTTATTGGTATCAAAGCAAGTTGAAATGGTTTCCAATTCATTTTCTTTTCTGTTTTGTATATTGCTTGTTTTTTTTTGGGTAATACTGAAAATAAATCTTTATTAAACTCGAAATTTTGAAGACTTATATCACTGTGTGTGTTCAATAAATTTGATGAATCATGATTCATTTTAAAACTCTCATTTCAAGCTTTAAAACAATATATTACTTTCTTAAATTGGATTAGTAAATTTAGAGATTGAATGAATTAAGAATTTTGTTCCTATCTCATTTTTCATGTTTTGAATTGCATAAACCCAAAAATTTCAAGCCTCATAACTTTATGTGTATATCTTCAAATTAAACAAATGATGATCCATTAGAAAGCTTGTGTTACATTCTTCAAAATGATATATTGTGTGCGTCAATTGAACTAGCATACTTAGAGAATGCATGAGTTGAAGTTGTTGTTTTATTTCATTTTTTTTTCTAGTTTTTGGTGCTTAAATTTGAAACTTTAAAAATTCATAACTTTGTCTTTGATGCATCAAATTAGGCACATTATGACTTGTTTGAAAGTTCTTCTTGTAAGATTCTAATTGGTATATTATTTTTCAAAAATGAAAATGTACAATTAGAGAAATAATGCACTAAATTTGCTTGTTAGGTAAAATATTTTTTTTGGTTTTATGATGCTTGAGGTTATAGTTGATAAATAATACCTTCCCTTTACCAACCTTTGAGGAGAGTGAGATTCACTAATGTTATCGAAAATAAAAACTAAAACCATATCTCAGCTACTTAAGAGATTTTGAGTAAAATGGTGGTGGTCCGGTGACCGGCAGTCGACGCTTGTATGTCATGTGAATCAAGTCAAACGTCGCCTTGTCAGACTCTGATTTCGACATCATTTTTTTTTTGTTGAATCCAAAATTTAATATTCTTTCTAATGGTGACTTAGTATTTTTTTTGAAATATTTTACAAATTATTTGCATCTGTTTCTTAAATAAAATTCTTTTGAAAATTGGCCTAAAATTAATTTAATTTGAAATTTAAGGAAATTATTTTTTAGGATCATGTAAGCATGCTTATAAATGTTGGGCTGTAGTGGGAGATTTTTGTATCTCCAATGCCAATATTTTCTATTTTTTTGTACTTTGAAAAAATAATATAATAACATATTATTCTACTTTCTGTTGATGGTGAGCATGATTCGAATGCCACACATGGAAGAAATGTTACACTATATCATGTCTTTAAAATGAGGGGTTTTATTTTTATTTTTTATAATATGAACTTATCAGTAAATATGTACAGTTTGATTGAAGAATAAGATTAGAGTGAGGGTCATAATATCATATACAACTCTTACTTGGAAGATAGAGTTACTATATGAATGTCACCATTTGTCAAACATAAGGCAATTTGTTGCGCTAAGCTTGTATTCAAATATATGTGGTGCACACACATGGATCATGAACTTGAGAAAGACCCTTGGTTTGGGAAGGCATTGGTCAATAGTATGATGAAAAAAGAATATGTGCTTGATTGTTGAGATGAGGCTAACTACAAAAAAGAAGAAAGAACTATAAACAATATTCCTTATTTCAAAAGAGATTAAAGTATAGGTCATATTTTATAGTGTTCTTTTATATATTTCTATTTTTGTTTTATTTTATCAATGACATAGTCATTGTCTTCCTTGTTTATATATATATATATATATATATAATATCGCTACTTTATTTATGCGTACCAAAATAATGGGCTAATTTATTAGAATTTTTTTATGGTAAATTCATAATTAGAACTAAAAATTTATTTTTTCATAAAAAACCAATTATATAATAAAATTAATATATGGAAATAGACAATGATTGGAAGTCTTGACGACCTTTGGAAATCTCAAACAAGGGTGAGAAACAAAATGGTGAAGATAACTATAATATCTGGCACTAAAATCTTCAGTATGTCTTTGAAGAGAAAGAGGCTCTTGAGGCTCTATGGTTGAGCCACCATAGGGTAACACTGCTTAACATAGGAGGGATCAATAGGCTTATCAGGCCTATGTTTAAAAAAAAATTGTTCGCATTATGTTGCTGAGTAGTATGAGTAATGATCTTATGTTTGAGTTGATGTGTACCAATCAGTTTAAGAATTATGGCTTGCCTTGAAAGAGAATTTTAGTAGTACTTTAACTAATAAACTTGGGCGACTCACTATCAAGTTTGAGACATACAAGAAACGCCTAAATCATACGATGAGACAACATTGAAGGAAATCTCAAACATGATTTATGAATTGAAAAATGTAGGACATGTTCTAATTGATGAGCAATAAGTTCGGATGGTGATTCGATCTTTTTATGATAATTTAGAGCTTATGAAAATCAACATGATGCATAATGATAGTATCTAAACTTTTGATCATGCTTAAAGACATGTTGAACTTGAAGATGAGCACTTTGAGGCGGCTAATTCTTCAAGCCAAGCCTATGTGGTTGAATCCAACTGCCACAAAGCATCTAGCTTATAAGGGAAGTGAGAAAAAAAGCTGTTTTAGAAAGGAACGAGATCGAATAGCTCAACAAGAAAGTGCCAAAGAAGTAAATGTGTTGGTAAAATAAGGGACAAAACCAAGTTAAAATGTTACAATTGTGGAAAAATGGGTCATTTTATTCGTGAATGCATTTAGCCAAAACAGGTAAAACCCTTCTCCACAATTTTGAAGTATGCTTATGCCTTTAGAGTAACTGACCACATAGCTAGGGATCGAGAAGTATATGTGGAGTATCATTGAATAAGCTAAGGATTAAAATGGATATATGTAGATGACAACTTCAGAGTTGAAGTCAAATAAATAGGCACTTGCAAATTGACTTTGCGTGGTACTCAAACCTTTTTCTTTTATGATGTCCTATATACACCGAGTATTTAACGAAACTTGGTCTCTGTTACTGTCCTTCTAAAATTAAGTTATTCATTGAATTTTCATGGTGCTTTTATGTATATTGTGTTTAACTCTATTTTAATTGATACTAGATCTTGACATGATGGTTTTATTGTATTAGATACCAATATGAATGATTTTTATAGTGATGATAGTTATTTTTCTTTGATCACTTCTATTAGATTTGTTGATGTAAATGTCAATATTTGACATGCCAAACTAAGCCATATAGAATGAGAAAGAACAAGTAGATTAACCAAGCTACGCTTATTTGGCTCATTATCTAAAATTGAAATGACTATATGTGATAATTGGCTAGCTGGAAAATTAACTAGAAAATTGTTTGGCAAATGAACTAGGGCCATAAATCCATTGTAATTGATTCATTCTAAAATTTGTTATCTAATGAGTATAAAGAGTAGACATGGAGCCTCACATTTTATTACATTCATTGATAACTTTACAGGTTATAGTTATGTTTATTTAATCTCTCATAAATCAAAAGCATTAGATTGCTTGAAATCATATTTGAATTTAGTGGAGAATCAATAGAACCAAAGAATTAAATCTTTATGAATTGAACGTAGATGAGAATATCTTTCTAACCAATTTAAGGAATTGTGTAACGAGAAATGTATAAAATGACAATTGACTATTTCTAAAACGTCATAACGAAATGGTGCTGTAGAAAGGAGGAATAAGACATTGCTCAAATCAGTTAGGTCAATGATGGCACAAGCCAATTTGTCAGTATTATACTAGGGAGATGCTTTATTAATTGCCGCTTGTAAACTAAACTAAGTGCCATCCAAATCAGTTACTTACACTCCATATGAATTATAGACGGGTAGAAAAGTCAAACAAAAACACATGTGCTTGGGGTTCTGCAACCTATATTTATAATCTGTCTCATAAACATGGAAAGTTAGGTGCAAAAGGAAAAAAAAATATTTTTGTAAGATATTGTGAGCATTCTAAATGATGCGTGTTTATTGGTAAACATATGGATGATAATGTAATTGAATTGAAATCAAGCAATGTCATTTTTTTTTTGGAAAATGAGAGTCCCAATATGGTTTAAGTTAATAAAGATACTTGATTTTATAAATTAGATAATTCTAGTAGTGCCATCATTTCCAGTCTACAAACAATAGTAAATGGTGATTTAATCAAACTTGTGGTCATTAGTGGGAGTGATACATCTATTGAATCAATTCAGACAAATCATTTAATACATTGAAGCAATAGAGGATTAATTTCAGGTTGTCAATTTGAAATCGAAGGAGAAGTATTTATTGTTGCTTCTTATGATAGTGATGAGCCAAAAACACATGATGAAGCTCTTACTTCAGATGCTAAGGAACTCTGGATGAAAGCAATGGATGAGGAGATGGAATTGATGAAAACCAACCATGTTTGTGACTTGGTTGACTTACTATTTAATCATTAAGCCATTGAAAATAAATGGGTTCTAAGGATCAAGTGTAAGTTTGTGACACAATTGAAAGATATAAAACGTGTTTAGTCACTAAAGTTTATACTCAAGAAGATTGTATAAAGTATAAAGAATCATTTTCCCTTGTAGTAAGGTTTTTCTCTAATTCAACTAATTTTAGCTATCGTCACTCTCTTAGACCTCGAATTGCATTAAATAGATGTAAAGTCACATTTTTCAATAGAGGACTGAAGGAGGAGATATATAAGGATTAACCAAAACGTTTCATTTCCAAAGGTCAAGAGAGCAAAGTCTGTAGGCTCAAAAGATCCATATATGGTTTAAAACTATCTTAAGTTTTACCAAGCTATAATAACCTATAGTTTTGTGATAACTGAAGAGGATTATTATGTGTATATTAAATGGTTTGAGGATAATTTTATAATATTATTTTTATATGTAGACGATATTTATTTACTGGAAATAAAAAAGAATTTATCTTAACTATAAAAAAATGTTATCTTCAAATTTTGATATGAAAGATATGTGTAAAGCAACCTATAATTTAGGAGCCAAAATTCAAAGGGATTGTTCAAAGAAGCTTCTAGCTCTATCATAAGAGAAGTACATTAGAAAAATCATTGAACGATTTAATATGGCTGCTTGTAAGCCCATGTATACTCCAATTTTAAAAGTACAATTTTTAAGTCTTAATATGTTATCTAAATCTCTATCAAGGAGGAGATTTATACTTGATTGGGTACATTGATGCCGACCGATGGTGATTTAGATTAGCAAAAATAAATGTTAGGATATGCATTTTTACTTGGTTGTGGTGCTATCTCATAGAGTAGTAACAAACAAACATGCATAACTCTATCTACTTTGGATGTTAAATTTATAACGTGCTCCGTGGCAATAAAAGAGGCAGTTTCACTTAAAAGATTTCTTAAGGATCTCAAGATTGTCATAGATGTTTCAAAGTCAGTGATTTTATATTGTGACAATCAAGCTACAGTAACTTATTGCAAAGATACAAAATAGTACGGAAAATCAAGGCATATGAAGATAAAATACAATTTTGTTAGAGATGTTGTGGAAAAAAAATGGAAGTGTTGGTGTAATTCTTGAAATTTTTATGATTTTACTTATAAATGATAATTTGTTATGAATTTTTGAAATGTGTATGCTCACTGCCAATGTAAACCCTGTTCCTTGAGCACAATGGTAAAATAGTAATTTTTATGATATTCATTTTCACACATGCATTATTAATGGGTAGTTGACACATAATTAAGGCTTAGGTGAATTTAAATTAAGTTTAATGATATGAATATAATGAATTAGATGTTATGATTTAGAATTTTGTATAAGTTAGATTTTAGTCTATTACCTTACGTTGACACACTCAGCGATCTCACTAGCTGGTTAGCGAGCAGGGTTAAGGGGCAGCACCCTTGCGGAGGTGCAGGGGGGAGAGCCCAAGTAGAAAAATAAATTTATTATATAAAATATGCAGTTTTAGCTTAAAATCTATGTGAAAATTCGAATTTGAGCAAGAAGTAGCGATACATGGGACTAAAGAGATCGATGCATGTACCAAAGTATCGATACTTAAAGAATGCAGGTCGATACTTGATGAAGGGGTCGATACTTGTTAAAGGGATCGATACCTTCAAGGAAGGTATCAATACTTAGCCAGTCAGAGGCTTTAGAAGAAATTACAAGTTGAATGAATCAATACTTATGGGAAAAGTATCGATATATTTGAAAACAGAGAGTTTAAAAATAATTACAAGATGAATCATATCGATACCTTCATCAAAGGTATCGATACTTCAAAAAAAAGGGAATTGATACATAAAGGCAAATGTATCGATACTCGAGATTGATGAAATTTCTAGAATCAAATTCTTAAAGAACGAATCAATATCTAGGTAATTTGGTACTTTTGCCCATTCCTATAAATACCCAAGAGGGGGATTCAACACCCAATGTTTCTTCATTTGTTTTGTTCTCTCATTCTCTCTCCAAAACACATCTCTCTTTCTTTCTCTTTGGTTTCCTCACATATTTAGACAACTCCCTTAGCATTTTTTCAAATTTGGCTACTAAATGATTACCCATCCTTCCCACATCGATTTAGTACCATTTTTGGCCAAAAAATAGCGCGGAGAAGCAAGAAAAGAACTAGGTTTTCAAAGAGAATTTGAGGGTTTTGCGTTTAAATGACAATGTGAGATTTCTAAGTACTTCTATAGGAAAAATGTAGGCCTATTAACCCATTAGAAGTTATATTTTTAAGATTTTGAACATGATGAAATCTAGGGTTACTGTTTACTCGAAGACTTATGTTGATTGTCGCATAGAAAATCTAACTTTGTATGATAATTTGGGATAATTGGAAGTATATAGTGATTTTATACATGTTGGATAATATTAGAATATATACTTTTGATTATAGACAAAATGTAGGTTAAGAATATTCACTACCATGGGATTTCATTGTTAGAAATTGAATAAATGGCCCCGTAAATTTAGCCTCAAGAAACGTGTCATGTGTCAACTAAAGGAATTTATCCACGTTTCACACGAGTAATTGCATTTAATATATTTAAGTTTAATTTATTGAATCGTGAAATTTATAAATATTATGTATGTGTGATAATAGGTTCTGAAAACTCGAGTTACTAAGTAGATGCGAGGATACGTAGTGAGATTGATTATCCTCTTTTTTTGTTATGAGTAAATTTATGCATGCATAAATTATGTAAATATATATGTGTGTGTGTGTGTGTGTGTGTGTCTATTATATATACATATTGATTGTGTGTTAAACAAGTGTTTTCTAATTTTAAAGTGAAATGAGAAATGAACATTTGTTTATGTGATAAAAACATGATATTGGGATAATGTGTTAATTGGTCTGTGATTTTTGAAATTATTTGGATATACATGCTGAACGGTCGAGGAGGCCTGATATATTTATGTGATTTACAATTAATATTTGGAAATGAATTGTTTTAAATTGTGCATAAATATTGGTGATGAAGTCGTTAAGGCCAGATATTGTTGTTTGGCTAATGGGCCAATTGTATGGCCTTTGGGCATATTTATTTACTGTATATACAGGGACGTAGCCTATGGATGGACCTATTAAGAGGTCTCATAAGTGAGTGAAGCTGTAGTGGGGCTGATATAAGGGGGAAAAGCCATGGTAAGCCTATTGTGTGTTGAGCACATATGTGCTGTTATAAATACCATATAGAAAGTCCTAGCGACTTGATAGAGATCTCAAGGATTTGACAGATATGACAAGTACAGTCACTTAATCACCAAGTGACTATTCAAGGCCAACATCAATGAGACAAATGGTTAATTTTATAAGGGCATGTTTTATGTAAAATAAATGATTTTACAATGCTTGAGAAATAATTTTATATTTTATAAGTATTCATTGCATGACTTTTTATGCATAAAAGACTCACTGATGGATTTTGACGTTACCTCGACCAAGGTAGTCATCAAGAAAGTATAGCCAGCCCGATTTGTTGTTTAAATTAAATGCAGACCTATAATTTGTTTCACAGTTATTTATTGTAAATGAAAATATATATATATATATGTATTTTCAAGCATAATATTAATGAAATCCTAATATGAGAATTTGAAAATGCATATGCTTGTATGTATATATGTATATATGTATTTACTCACTGAGTATAGTTGTATACTCACTTCTCACATTTACAGCTTTCAAGTTAAGAGCCTTAATACTCGTTGGGTTTACGGTAGCAATAAAGAGTATACGACACTCTTGGTAGGTTTTTCTTTCTTGACTCACATATGTAATTTGAGTCCATTGTATATGTATTTTCTGGGATATATGTAAAGTATTGTAACTAAATATTTATGTAAGAATTTATTATTTTGTTCAACCCCTATATTTGTGATTTCTAAATTGATATTTATATAAATCGAGTATGTTGTGGATGAATTGATCATTGATATCAATTCTTTGATGTTGATGATCCTAAGGATAAGAATCTATATTTATAAACTATTTTCAAATTTTAACTTATTGACATGTAAGCCTTATAGACTCTTTTGATACATTCGAGGTTATAGATTGTATCATGAGGGTCTGTGGCAATTGTCACAGGTGAACCCCAAGGACGGTGCATAACAACCGAAAACTATTTTATAGATTTTATAAAGTTTAAAATGAAGATTATTTTTAGCAATCTAATATGTTATAAAATATTCTACCATAGTAGGTATTCAAGAATCAGTACATGAAATTTTAATGAATTAGAAAGAAATTGTATTATTTTTAGCACTTTAATATGTCTTGGTCAATATCTTTATATGCCAGCCTGGTCTCTATAAAAATTTAGAGTATTTTGTTAAAGGAATAAATTATGAAATATCAAAAAGTAATGATTTTTCTATTTTGGGACTAACTATGAAATAATTTGAGGTTAAGGTTTTAGTTCAACTTTTATATGAATATCTTCATAAGAAGTTTATTGGTATGGACTTAGAGCATGAATAGTCTTTTGTGATTTGAGGATAATTCGTTGAATGTTTTATGATATAAAGTTATAAAGTATAAGGAGCTGAATATAAGACAATTCGTCTATGGCTTTATCTTGTTAAGAATTATAATTTTACAATAATTTACCAGCTATAGAAAGCTAATTTTGGGGCAAATGATTTGAGTAGAAAATCTATAAAGCATAAGGTGCACTTGTGACCACTCAAAGAAAAATCTTATTAGATTTAGAAAATATTTGATGTTAAAGTACTCAAAGGTTATAACCCGTATATATTGCATACCTATTCGTAGAATCCATTTTAATTAAGAGAATTAAAGAAACATAAGGGACTAACATGTTTTTGAAAAAAAAAATCTATTGGGGATAGTCCAGAATGCATAAGGTTCATGAGGATAAAGGCACGAGATGGTTTTACAGGCAGAGAAGGATGGTGTCTCGAGGCTGACCTCTACCCGAGGAAAATCGTTTAAGTGATAAGAGCTGAGACCTCTCAAAGTAGCTAGGAAGCTTGAATCGAATCTTATCCTAAGGACGCTCCAACAAGGCCTCGGCCTCGGCCATAGCTTATAAGGTCTCGAATATGTGGTCCACAAAGGTCTAGGTTTCGGTCTCGGTCTCGGTCTCGGAAAGGCGACATCTGATTTTATCATCAATAACGATCCCCAAGCAGAGATTGCCGAGACCTCGTTGCAATTGCGTCTTAGTGAATGATTCATCTCCTTCCTGTACATTCTCAGATCCTTCCAAAATATGGATTCTTGCCAATATAGGTTTCTTACATAATAAGAATCCTTAAGATTTACCAAAAACCGATGTTTAGCTTATGAAATCTTTGCGATTCTCGCACAGGGGATTCTAGTTGCACGATTTCAGTATTCTACCCTATTAGAGAGATGATATCACCTATAAAAGGGGATCAGCGGCAACCAGGTAAGGGGAAGAAATCCTACCAGAAAAGAATATTATTAGTTTTACTAAGGATCTTCCTTAAAAAATTCATAAAGTAAAACCCTAACTTAAGCATCGGAGGGTTTTCTTCAGGCAACCGGCTTTTTACCCCCATGGCCATTGATTATGGTTGCAGGTTAAAAAAGAAAGATAAAAGAAGATTGTTGTTGGTGCACAGAATTCACGGAAGGGATTTTCGCTGCATTAACAAGATCATTAAAAGAAATTTTGGTAAGTAAGGGACTTAGATTTACTGTGTCTAATTACAGAGCATTATGATTTAAGGGTAGGCTCTATTTGCCTAACAACGTTCACTTGGAGAATGAAACTTTGGTTAAAGCTCATAATACTCCATATACTGTTCACCTTGATAGTATGAAGATATATTGATATTATAGAGTTATTATTGGTGGATTCCTATAAAGAAAGATATCCTATAGTTCGTTGAGCGATGTTTGATATGTCAACAAGTCAAGGCAGAACATCAGAGACTTTCTAAATTATTAAAAACTTTATTGACTCCATAATGGAAATGGGAGTGCATAGCCATAGATTTTGTTGTAGGATTACAAAAGACATAAAAGACTATAATGCAATTTGGGTGAATTTTAATAGGTTGATAGAGTTTGCACATTTTATTCTAGTTCGAACTACTTATTCCATGGAAAAGTACACATAACTATATATCAATTAGATTTTCAATTTCTTCATTGTCTCAGGATAGAGATATGAAGTTCACACCAATGTTTTGGGAGAGTTGGCACAAAGCTATTGGTACGAAATTGAACTTTAGTACTGTATGTCACTCATAAACTAATGGACAATCTATAAGGACTATTAAAAATTTTGAGGATATGTTACGAGCGTGTGTGTTATATTTCAACGTTAGTTAGGATAAACACTTACCATTGGTAGAAATTGCATATAACACTAGTTATTATGGTATAATTGTTATAACTCCTTATGAAGCTTTTTATGGAAGAAAATGTAGATCTCCATTCCAATAAAATGAGCTTGGAAAAAGAAAATTGATGGGATCAGAGAAAGTTTAACAAACATGTGAAGCAGTTGAGAGGATAAAAATAAGATGAAAGTGACTCAAAGTAGACAATCAAAGAAAAAGCTTGGAATTCATTATAGGTGACAAGGTATTTCTGAAAGTTGCTTTAATGAAAGGAGTTATGAGATTTGGAAAAAAAGGAAAGTTAAGTCTAAGATTTATTGGTCATTTTGAGATACTCGAAAAGGTATGAGATGTCAGTTATTGACTTGTTCTTTCTCCATCATTGTTTAGAATTAATGGTATGTTACATGTGAAAGTTCTTTGGTAGAACCATTCAATAGAGGTGGCAACTTAGGAATGAGAAGATGAGATGTAGGTGAAGTTCCCCCTTTAATTTGAAGATTGAGTTAGTGAATTTTGATGATGAAATTCTTTTAAGAAGGGGAGAAACTGTAATGCCTTCATATGGTAGGTAATATTACAATACTAAATATATTATTTATTAAATTAGTAAGTTTATTATTATAAAACTTTTACGAGATATTGAGAACTTAGAAAACTTTAATAGATTTTATTTAATATTGAGCTTTCCTAAACCACAAGGAAAACTGTTTTGTATAAGGAAAATATAAATAGGTTTTTTTTTTAATGAAATGTCTTATTCTCATAAACTATACACTTGTTTCAAAGAAGGTTAGGGTTTCATATAATGAGATTTGAAGATTGAAGGCAAATATAGGTTTTCTCCTTAATTTATTTTATTTTTTGGTATCAATGATTATTAAGAATTTAATATGCAATTGTTGTTATATATATTTCTTAAACGATGATAATTAGAAGGGTTTATAACGTTATTTGGGGTGTTTAGTTATGAATTTATTGTAATAGTGAATGAATGATTATTGTTTGTAAAGAATAAATTGAAGAAATATAATTTTTGCAGAGTTGATGTATGACAATAGATAAATCCAAGAATTTTGTAAATGATCATGAATTTAGAAAAATTGATTATATGATAAAATTAGACATCTGTGGGGTCATGAATAATTTGTTTCATTAAAAAAAAATATTATGTTTTCAATTTTTAATGATTTTTTTAAATCTGACCCAAGGATACCGAATATTACTTTTTTTTAGTATGCGTGAATTACAAAATTATTTTGGTTTATCAAACGATCTCAAAAAATTTTTGAAATTTTCACACTAATTTCTGAATGTGTCTATAAAATCATATTAAAATTTCAGGGTCAAATTTTATGTTTTTAAATTGTTATGAATTTTTAAATGAGCATGATTTACTACAAATTTCTGTTGGCAGAGTTTGAAAATACAAAAATAAAATTTATTTAAAATAGTTTTAGTACGATTTTAGTCCCAAGACTTTTATTACTCTACTTTCTATATGGATATATCATCTCTACAAAATTATAGGATATTTGGATATGTTTTCTATTTAAAAATCGAATATTGGGAGTTATTCAATATATTTTTTGATATTGTTAGTATACGTAAACAAGTTGAGAATATGAAAAGAAATAGTTTTGTGAGGAGTTAGGGCTTAATATTTTTATGTGATCTTATATTATGATTCCTAAAGATTATATTATGATTTCATAAGAAAAAAATGTCGTTTAAGGTATAAGAAAAATCATTAAACAATATAAGACCAGTTTTGGCAAGTTTAGGAATAATAGGTTGTCAAATGAATTGGATGATATAAGTGGTACAACTAAAGCTTAATGAGTTATGTTATACTTTATAATAGTTTATACGAGGCTTATGAATCTTAATATTTGATTATTGATCAAAGTGCTTAAGTTAACTTGGTTGTGATTGTCAAAAGTTAAGTATACGAGTCATGTGCATTGGCATTAAATGATGAATATAAGCATTGTGTTTTAAATGATAAGGAAGTGATTTTGTAAGAAAAATATTCATGAAAGTTAAGATTTGTTTGCTAGTGTAACGACCCCGACCCTCGGTATGGCCACTAGGTCCCATCCGGACTACTGAGTTACGGCCATTACAGCCAAGTGTCTCTCATGGGCCCACTGAGTAGGGATTTGTCCATCGACCCTCTGAGCACCATAGGCCCAGCTACCGAGGTATTTGTTCCTCCCTCACATTTCGAACTCGGGAACTCCCCTTTAAGGAGTAATCCCTATGAAAGTGAGTACCAATTGTCATGCCTCAATCCTAAGGTCCACTTATGACAATCGCCACAGACCCTCCTAATACATACTCTAATGCCCATAATGTATCAAGAGAGCCTGTAAGGCTAACCTGTACATCTTACACTCTTGAAAATATTTTTAAAATATATTTCTCATCCATGGGAGTATTCTCAAATAATTAATCTTCGTGATCAATTCATCCACAACATGTTTAGAAAATAAAATATCAACATAAAAAATCATTTATCATATGGGTTGAACAAAATAATAATTTTTTACATAACATTTAGTTATGATATAATACTTTACATATTTCCCTAAGAATCACAAATCCAAATAAAAACACATATCCAGTGGACTCTGACTTACACAAGTGAGTCAAGATAGAAAACCTACCAAGAGCTTTTCAAACTCTCTATCACTATCATTAGACCGGCTAGGACTAACACGTCTAACCTGAAAGCTGAAATTGTGAGAGGTAAGTATACAACTATATTCAATAAGTAAATACATACATACTGATATACATACATGCACAGGCATTTACAAATACAAATATTAGGATTTATGTCAAAATGTATTCAAAATACATATGTACAGTTACATGTCCTTTAAATAAATGTTTACAAAATATTTCATTAGTCTGCAACAGTTTTAAAACAATCAATCGGGCTGGCTATACATCCTTGACACGCTACCTTAGTAGGGACAAAATCTGTAATCATCAATAGGCTTTCCATACATAAACCATATGCAATAAAGATTTATTAAATAGTAAACCATTTATCATGCTTTGTAAAATTATTTATTTTCTTATAAAGCATACATTTATAAAACTAGCCCGCCTCACTGATGTTGGCCTCGAGTAGTCGCTTGGTGACATGAGTGACTATCTTTGTAATCCGTCAAATCTATGAGATCGCTATCAAGTCGCTAAGACTTTTCATAGGGTCTTTAAAATCGCACATATATGCACGGTACACAGTGGGCTTACCATAGACTCTCCCTCTTATATCAGCCCCACCGCGGCTCCACTCACCTATGTGGCCTCTCAATAGGTCCGTCCATAGGCTACCTCCCTATATATACAGTCAATAAACAATAACTGGCCTTGCTGTCCTCATCACCAGTATACATGTATTTATAAATCACTTCAAAAACAATGATTATACATTATATAAAACAAATCCTGGCCTCCTTGGCTATTTCATTTATATAAATCATTTTCAACAATGATTTTAAATCAATTAAACAATTCAGGCTTTCCCAGCCATCTCAGCATGTATACATATCAAAATATTTTCAATAAGCAAACCAAATAAACAAAACCTCCCAATATCATGTAAAACACATTTCATTTCAATCATAAAAAAAAAGCTTGTTTAACACATAAGCATACATATAATTATCATATACATTTTATTTATATAATGTGTATGTATAAATTTACTCACAACAAGGGGAGGGTAACCACTCCCACTACTGATCCTCACGCTTACTTGGCCCTTTCTCGGTTTCTCAGAACTTGATACCACACATGCATATATATATATATATATATTGAATTCTATGATTCCAATTAAGTTAATGTATATGCATTAAATGTAATGCTCGTGGAAAACATGACTTAATTCTCTTAGTTGACATATATCACACCATGAGGCTTACTACCCGAGGCTATTTAACCGATTTTCAACAATGAAATCCCATGGCGATAACTATTTCTATTTCGTATTTCCGTCTAAAACGGATTACTCATTCTAAAGCAATATCTAGCATGTATATAGTTATCATATACTTTCAATTATTCCTAAATCAACACAAATTTCCATTTCATATACGAAATTCAAATAAATCTCGCATGAACAGTGAAACATAAAATTTCAACTTGTTATCAAATCTTAAAATCAAGCCTAACACGAGTTAATAGGCTTACCTCTAGCCTATAGGAGTCCGTAGAAACCTCACATTGTTGTTTGAACGCAAAAGCCCCAATTTATCTTTGAACCCTAGTTTTCTTCTTTGTTGTTTTTTGGTCCAATATCAATACTAAAGTGATGAAGGAAGGATGGGTAATCACTTAGTAAACAAATTTGAATGAATGTATTTAGAATAGATGCTATAAATAAGTCGATCAATGAGATTTTTAAGATTGAAAATATTAAAGAACCACATGAAAAATATTCAGTGAATATAGAGATAAGTCAAGATGAAGATTTGGAGATTTCAGCATGTCTAGTAGATGCTGCATAGGCTAAAGCAAAGAGGTATGAATTTTGAAAATTTTACAAAGGTAAGCCACTACTCTTATATTTCAAGTATGTAATTTTTAGGTGAGCATAATAGTTTGCCATAATTGAGAGTGCTTCTTTATCTAATGAATTTCTTGATAAATTGTTTTATGTTTGAGAAAAAGAGGGTAATGGATTGGACTACATCAGATCTTTGAGGACTTAACCCTTCAATAGACATGCAATACAAAGCTTTAAGGTATCTGTGATATGCACTTATTGTCGATAGAATTAATATATAATAATAGCTATCTAGCTAGTATTAGCATGGCTTGGTATAAAACCTTATATGGTGGAGAGAGAGGAATAAATTTTTGTTAAGGTGTATTTTGATAATAATAATACTTTTATGTTAAGTTAGAGAAAATTAAATTAACAGAGACCTCTACTGAGAAGAATAGGATTATTCAACAGAGCATGTAGGTGGTATAAGACAGACAAAAGTCTTATGCTGATCTTCGACAAGAGCTCTAGAAATAAAGTTAACAATATGACATATTAAATAGTATCACTTTGGAAGAGAGTGATTCATTTTCGAAGTCAAGGAAAGTTGTATCCTTGTTTTAAGCGGGTTGTACAGAATAGTAGAATGTGAAGGCACAATAGCTTATTGATTAGAGTTGCCATCTGACTTGGCAATATATCATAATGTGTTCCATGTTTCAATGTTAAAGGAGTACATGTCGGATCCTTGGCATATTTCAGAGACACCTAAAGTAAAGTTCAAAGGTGATATAAATTATAAGATTTATCCAATGAGGATAGTTGATTTGCAGTATCGAGTTTTGAAGACTAAGATCGATTATAAAATAAAAGATTTTGTGAGGTTGTATATAAATGTCGAGGACATGACTTGAGAGTCTAACATTTCATACCTCAGCAATATGTATATTCTATTTAATAGATGTATTTGTTATGTAAAATTTTGAAGACAAAATTTCTTTAAGGTGGGTAAGATTGTAAAACTTGTCATTTGGATAAATAGGTAATTTCGATAATTTCATTTTTTTGGAACTTAAATTCATGAGGTTAGATTTTCGAGGAAATAAAAGTGTTTTAAGTTGAATCAAATGAACCAAATAAGAAATTTAAATAATTAATTTTATACTTAATTGTAAAGATTATGAAATATTAAATGTTATTTTAGAATTTTTTAAAAGGATTAAAATGAAAGTTTTTTAAAATTGTAAGTTATTTTTATAATATTAAAAAGAATAGGGACCTAATTAAAATTTTACTTGCAAAAATAAAACATTTTGGCCTTCTCCCCGTTCGTTCTAGTAACTCATACCTCTTAAAACCCAACTAACCCACCTTTTCCCCCTCTCTTAATTTTTGGCCGATTTACCTCAAATTTTGGCAAATTTCCTTTAAATTTTAAATACTAGTAAATTATTTAACATATAAGAAACTTGAATTTTACCTTTTAAGCATAAATTGAAATTAGGATTTACTATTTATTCGAATAATTTACGCTTAATTTTGCATAAGAAACGTTAGAATTGTGTTAAATTGGAGTAGGAAATGTAATAATAAGTTGAATTTGTATTGATTAAGATATTTATGGGAAGCAATTAAGGTGTTTTGCTCTCGGGTGAATAATAATTTTTGAAGGTGCTACAATGTTTTTGCATGTATTACTAGTACCTTTAATCTGCACAGTAACTATTTGTATAGTACTTTTAATTTGCACAGTAAATTTGATATGAACAGTATTTAGCTACAGTACTCCAGTATAAACAGTATTTTGCTACAGTATAAAGATCAAAACCATATTTGTTTGCTTAGGAGAAAATGTGTAAATTTAGGGTAATAAAAAATGAGAATTATAATAAATTAGCCATGAGAATTTATTATTGAAAATCTGGAAAACAAAATGGCCTTAGTTAGTTAGTTAGTTAAATGCATTAAATTAAGGATTTTAGTCACATTTTCCAAGAAAATTGAATTTTTCACAATTATATATGATTATTTAAATAGTAGAATTCATAAGTTACGCATGTGTAGTATTAGATAATAATGATTCAAGAGAAGGATCGAGTAGGCGCGAGGGTTGTTAATGAGAGTGATTACCCTCTCCTTACAATGAGTAATTTATACACACCTAAATATTAAATAGATGCGTGTAATATTTATATGTATGCTTGTGTGATAAAAACAAGCTACTTTCCGATTTAAAATGAAATTCGAACTAAATCTATTTATAAATGCTTGGCATGATATTAGGATGTTTTACCTAATTGGTTTGCTGATTAAAAATGATTGAATATATATGCTGAAATGGCCGGAAAGGCTGGATTTGATTTATATATTTTTATGATCATTGTTTGAGAATAATATGGCCGGGGAGGCTGAGTTTGATTTAAATGCATTGAGATCCTTGATTGCAAATGATTTGTTTTTAAGCATGTATATTGGTGATGAGGCCGGTAAGGTCGGATATAGTTCTATGGCCAGTAGGCCAGTTGTATGACCTTTGGGCCTATTTATTTACTGTATATATAGGGAGGTAGCTTATGGAAGGATCTATGAAAGGCCAAAAAGGTGAGTGGGCCGCAGTGGGGCTGTATAAGGGAGGTTAAGCCATGGTAAGCCCACTATGTACCGAGCACGTGTGTGCCGAGCACATGTGTGCCGAGCACGTATGTGCTGATTTAGAAAACCTAGAGAAAGTCTTGGAGGCTTGATAGAAATCTTGTGGATTGACGGATATGACAAAAACAGTCACTTCATCACCAAGTGACTACTCGGGGTCAATATTAGTGGGAGGCTATTAATTTTATAAAGGCATGTTTTATATGAAATAAATGATTTTTCAATGCCTGAGAAATAGTTTTTGTTTTATAAGAATGCATTGTATATGGTTTTATGCATGAAAGCTTACTGATGGTTTTCGACGTTGCCTCGGCTAGGGTAACGGTCGAGAAAGTATGACCAACCTGGATGATTTATTTAAATGCTGTAGCAGACCAATGAACTATTTTTTGATGATCTGTTTTAAATGAACATGTCTATATATATGTTTATGAATATGTGTTGAAGCGATCCTAATATCATGATTTTTGAAATATGTGTGCATGTATGTATATATGTATATACTTTATTTACTCAATAAGTATAGTTGTACATTCACCCCTCACAATTACAGCTTTCAAGTTGGGAGCATTAGTGCTCGCAGAGCTTGTAATAGCAGTAGAGAGCCTACAATGCTCTGGGTAAGTTTCTTACTTCACTCACATGTGTAGATGTCCCACTGGATAAATGTAAATTAATTTTTATAATACATTTGTGACTTGAAAGATGATGTAAATGTTTATATTTTGTTCAACTCAGCTGTAAAATGATTTACATAAAATTATTTTAAATAATTAATAATTGTTGTGGATGAATTGATCACAGAAATCAATTTTTTGATAATCTCATAGATGGAAAGGTATATTAATAAACTGTTTTAAGAATTTGTATATTATAGATTAGCCTTATAAGCTCTTGTGATACATTCTGAGTATAGAGAGTGTATCATGAGATCTACGGCGATTATCACAGCTGGACCTCAGGATTGAGGCGTGATAGAAGCACTTGCGCATCTGAATTAAGCAACTGCTTCTAGCAGTTGTGCTCTTTCACATTCAATAAATAGAATTAGCAAAATGGGTATCAAATGATTTTCTTTTATTTTGAGAAGACAGAGAGCAAAAGAGGAAAAGAGAGTAAATGAGATAGAGGAAGATAGAGTAGGTATTTGCATTGTGGTTTAGAGAGCTCTTTTTAATTTGTGATTGATCTCTAGGCTTGTTAGTATATTTAAAAATATTGTTCCATTAAGAGTTCTTTTATATTTTTAAAAATATATATTTTTCATATAATATCATAAACTACAATAAAATTCACAATAACATGACTTTTTTTAGTATATTTAAAAGTATTTTTTAGTATATTTAAAAGTATTGTTCCATTAAAAGAGAGCAAATGAGATGGAGTATTATTTTATTTTTATATTTTTTAATGATGTTTACTGCTTATTTAACATTTAAAATTTTAAGGGCATAAATGAAAAGTATTAGTTTTTAAATTTTTATTTTAAAAAATAAACAACTTAACAGTTACTTTCTAATATTAAAAATAAGTTATATAAATCCAAACATTCATTATCTATTAATGTTTCATATCTATTCAAATTTAAAATGATAAAACAAATTCTACCAAACTCAAGTGTTAGCGAAAATATGAATTAAATATATATATATATATATATATATAAAGAGATTTGAATGGAAACTTTGTTCAACAATGAAAAAAGTTTACATCTGCGTAGATGAAATTCTATTAAAAAAAGCTATATAAGTAGGAGGATAATTCAAGACACATAACATATGTTGCTTTAAGATGTTGTTCACCTCCATCAATCGAGTACTGCACATAGGCTAATCAAATACACTTGGGAGATACAATGAATCACTTATTTGTTTTCGTGTATTGTGTGAATCCGAATACTCTTGACTTGTTGCAAGACCTTTAAGAATCTATTTTTTGTTTATATAAAATGCCAAATCATCGGAGGTTAAATGCATAAAATATAAAATATTTATTTAAATGGTTTGACTATAATATATCGAATGTAACATACATTTAATTTTTTCAAAATTTATATTAATCGTTTTAAGTTTTATATTTGTGTTTTAAATTTTTTATGTTATATGCTTCAAATTTTATATTTATTGTTTTAACTTTTATGTTATATATTTCAAATTATATTATATATTTTAAATTTTATGTTAATTATTTTAAAAATTTTATTTCATATTTTATATTTCAAATTTTACTTTAATGGGTATAAGATACATGTGTATCTTAACCACTTTATTTTTTGAAAATGGCGGGAGATAAGTGAGGTGTAGGATAGTTTTTGTGATATGTAAAAATATTATCACTGTTTATGAATTTCCTTGTCTCCTTTAATTTGGACCTTTAATTGGATTAAAATTTGAATTTGATCTATGTTTCAAAATTAATCAATTCCATTTTAAACTGAAATAACAACGTGAAAGGTTATGTCTTTTATAATTTTATTAGAATGATATGTCTTCACTTTTAACTGGGTATCTTTTCGAATTTAAATAAGTTCATCTCGCCAGTAATTTCGCAAATATTCCTACACTCCCTGATTCAATATTGTGGGTTTTGTTGAGATTTTGTGAAGTGAGCCTTCTGTAAAATTGAACTTGATTTTTCCTATGCACCCATAACAATATTCATCACAGCCAATTTTTTTTTTTTTTAAATGAAAAAATAAAACTGATGAAAATTCACAAAATATGAACATTCAAGACCACTAAAAAAAATGCAAAAAAATTTGTGATCTTAATAAATGCTTTGTGTTATTAATAATATTACTAGGGGTATGCAAAACGAGTTCCGGTTCTTATTTTATTCAGAACCGGAACTTATACTAAATAATTTGATTTATAAATTTTAAAACTAGAACCTAACTTATTATATAGGGTACATTTTTTTTTGTTCCGTTTTGATTTCGGTTTGAAAACATGGTATCTTGTTTATCAATTATCTCAACTTTTTTAATTTTTAACTCCATAAAAAAATCTTAAAAAATAAAATCAAAGAAATTAGCTTATAAAAGTATTGTATACATGACGAAAAATTGAATGAACAAAAAAGAAGATAAATAAGTTATTAAAGAGAATTGATATACGATAAATTATTGAAAAAAAATATTGTATTATCACTTCAGTTAATATTATACATCACTAAAAAGAGAAATTCAAAAAAAAAATTTCTGATATTACAATTATATATCTAATAACATTATACCATTTATATATTTATTTATTATAATTATTAACTTGTTTGACAATTTTAAAATAAATATATACACATCTCTTGTAATATTCCAAAACCCGAAATGTTATTGACAGATGATAGAACCATCCTATCACCTTAAGCTTTCCACAGCCTATCTAAATACCAATGCGAATTATGCATTCACAACACATTTTATAAAACATATTCATGCAGTTTAAAGGGTAATATGCCTCCACTGATACTATATTACAGCACAAGTGCTTACATCACAATACCTAATGTACTAAATATATAATCGACTAACTATGTTCATAAATGAAATATTTAATATCAAACTGGACACCATATGACATAATGAATGATATAACATTGTACATGACATGGACCTAATAACCTTGGTGGCTGCGATATGTAACCTCTTCTCAGCTCGTGTCTTCTTGATATTGAAATCACTTATTAAACATAGGGTCCTGCAAAACTGGAGAGTAAGGGGGGTAAATCTAAAGAGACTTAATGAATAGATGCTAATATAATAAAATATACAAATAAAAAAATCAATTTTTTTTATAAATGAACTAAACTCAGAGTTTATAATAGGAATCATATTCGAAATATTATGTAATTAAACTACTTTGGAAACTATATGAATAAACTAAACTGTATGGTTACATATTGTCATTCCACTAAATACATCTCTATACAACTCTGGTATCTAAGGGCGTTATGTATCATCACCCTAGATACATCTCGGTAATCTCTAGTATCTTAGGGCGTTACATATTGCCATTCCCTAAATAACCATCACTACTTTTAAGGATGTGACATCTGAGGCAGGAGATTCCATGGGTAGTACATATCGTTGTCCCCCTAGTTCCAAGTCGACAATTACCCATGTAGACATAGTCATAAGCAAAGCAACAATGAAATTAACTCAAGTATTCTCGAGACCATAACATAAAATAATTTCATAACCACATTTTAATTTCATGAAATAAAGCATTTCTATAACATCAACAACAATCTTACTGCACTTTCCTCAACTAACATAACACAAACCACAATTTGTAAGTTACATTAACCCGAAAATCATCAACATACACAAGAAAAAATAGTTTCAATAACGACAATGGTCATAAACTTTATAAAGCAATAACCAAAGCATATTTAGAAAATTTATTTGAGATTTCAAGAACCTATATTTCAAATACTAAGTTTGGGTAGCGATTTTATATTTATGTTTTAACTTAACGAAATAAATTATTTATACACAATCCATGAACAATCTTAGTATCCTTTCTTAAATAACACCATCTAAATCATAACTCATACCTTCATAACATCTCGACACATTATCAACATTTCTGAAAATTGTTTCAATGTTCATCATAGTCACAATTTTATTGTCACACCTGTTTCATATTAACTGCAAATACATACTCACATTTACTATATATAATGCTTTTCTTTTATTACACAAATCTTAAACATTTATAGTTAACAATTTGTTTTGTTTTTATATAAATACATACAAGGTTACATATATTACAACTCCTTGACATGCAACTAACTTAGTAACTATATATCCAAACATATGTCCATACATATTACTTAGTTAACCTACAATTATATATATCCAAAATCTTCACATACGCCTAGTACCCTCGCTTGTATACTTGGTCACCTCTATGTGCTATTATTTGAAAATAAAATTTTCAATAAAAGGGTGAGATAAAATCTCAGTAAGTAAATCATACAAGTTTTATATGTCGAAGCAGTGCAAAATAAAAGCTTAAACAATCAGCTCATTTTCAAACTTCTCAATTATATAGAGTTCATTCAAAATACAAATATATTTAGAACGACTTAGTCAATTAGTGTCACTTGCATCCACGGTGACCCGAATTCAGAATGTGATCACGTTTTCTCATTAAACAGTCATTCACATTTTCATATAACAGAAGCGCGCACGGCGTACTAAACAGAATTCTTACCAGCCTACGAGCCTCGCCTTTAACACGAGATCCGGCTAAGTCAGAATAACATAACTAACGACTAAGCCATAAAAATGCATTTCATTCAAATTTTCACACATCGACAACATTTCAATAACTTTTCATAAGTGCAATAGTGGCGTACACATTCGAACTCTCAGTTTTTTTTAAATCATTTCATAAAATTCATATTGGCATACCAAGCATTAATATGCACATTTTCACGCAACATCCAATATCGCACAATTTCACAAACATTAAAATGCATGCACAATCTATTTACATTTGTTCCCGCTCTTTCCAAGTGTGTTCTTATCTTAATATTGTATACCTAAAATAAATTAACACAATCTATTTCAGTTTCACGTTTTATACTCATCGCTACATTCCTAGGACAGCTACATTTCCAACTCTAACATTTTATTAATTTCCTAACATAGACCTATTACCATATTTACGCCATAACATCATTTCATATATGCTTATATATACATACATATATATATATATGCATATTATACCAATTTTCGGAAACAATACATTTGGCGTAACATTTCCGAATTCGTTAATTATTGTCATTTTTCACCAATTCATTTTCTAACATATCCGCATTATCAAATTCCAAACACTCCCAAATATTTCAAATAAACTCGGCCTACTGAAATTGCCGAGATTCAATTCCACTTCCACAATTCACTATTTCAAATCCTCACCAACATACACCATTTTCATAAACTTGATATACATATGTTAATAATCATTACAACATTCACCACCAATTCTACTTATTTAACATACTATATAATCTTAACATAATATCCATTTCAAGTGTCCAAAATGCAATTAATTTAATTCACTAAGCATGCTACAATTAATTTTCAACTATAATTCTAATTAAAAGAACTTTAATTTCCTACTACAATCTCATGACATACACATGTTCTAATTTCTCTCAATTTTCAACATCATATACAACTTGTAACAATATTCATTTCAATTCTACTAATTATAGTTTAACATAAATAATACAAATTCTACTACAATCTAGCTTTAACAATTCATTAAATATGTTATACTAAAACAATACTAATTTTCTAGAATAATTTAGCATTAACAATTCACTAACTTACTACACCAAAATAATAATACTAATTAAAGCAAGCTTACTACACCAAAATAATAAAACACTAATTAAAAGCAACTTATACTCACCAATTCACCTTTCTTTTTTTCTCTTCTTTTCTTCTCAATTTTGTCTCCTACGTTGGCATTGTTTTGCATTTCAATTTTAAAAAGTTAAAGACTAAAATTTTACTCATCAAACACATGGAGGGCTAAGATTACTTCAATCAAATCCAATGGTCATCCTTTCTCCACCACATTTTTTACTAACTAACACCAAATATTAATTAATTTAATTAATAAAACACATGGATGGCTAGGATGGTTTTAACCAAATCCAATGAACCACATTTAGCTACCACATTTTTCACTAACTTAGCTTTTATGTTCATCTTTATCCATTTTACAAAACATGCCTAGAATTATGACAAGTGGATGGTTATGATTAAAACAAATGGATGGCCAGGATTTTGTAGAGAATTTAAACAAAAAATCTAATATTTTATTCATTTATTTATTTATTTTACTTTGTTATATATATATATATATACACTTAGGCTTGGGTTTGGGCTTTGGCCTATTTTAGTGTATACACACACACACACACACACACACACACACACATAAGCTTGGGCTTGGGCTTAATTAAATTGAGCCTAAATTATGTATATATAATATTTAGTCTACTTAATTATATATGTATATATTTATTCATAAGCTAAAATCCCAAAATAACCTTGCTAATAATGAAATTATAATTCTACCCTTATAGATTTACTTTACATCACTTCTCAAAATTTTAACACTTAATACTTTAATAATTATATTTGCAATCATAGTTATAAGTTTTACAAAAGAAAACGCGAGTGTTACATTTATAATGCAATGACTAACGCAACTTTAAGAATTTAATCAGGTTCCTCTTCACATGTATTTTCATTATTAAGTTCATATAACTATTTGGAAAACATAATTATCCACTCACATGTCATAACCCAAATCACAATCTATAATTTATAATGTTTTAACATATCCTTGACATCACCGAAAATCGTCTCAACATCAATAATAACTAAAAATGTTATAGAACAATAATCGAAGCAAATTTAAAGGAGTCAATTGAATTTGCATTACCTGCATTCTAGGCATTAAATTCAAATGATTATTTGGAAAATATAACCATCCACTCACTAGTCCAGAATTTGGAAAATATAACCATCCACTCAAGATGGGGTCGATGGATATTTCGGTTAACGATCTATTATACATGACTTTTGTCAGATTTTACAGTTATAAATGAATAAATGAATAACCATATTATGCATGTACATTTTTTTCTTAGTAAAACTAAGATGATTTAGGTTACTACGAAGTTCAAACTGAAATTATATAAGTTGAATGTTTACAAATTCATTTTTCAATTACTCTTAATAACACTTCACTGAACAGGGGTCAACTTTGCATTTTCTCTATGATCAATCGACTATGAATTGTAAGCTAAATTTTTTTATAAAATATTATCCTATATGTCTAGTTTCTATGAATTTTAAGGATTCAGATTTCGAATCCGAATGCTGGAGTTATGAACTAATTTCTATACACTGCGCAGAGTGTGATAGTATACATGAACATGACAAGACAGCCATTTCTGAATTTTGTTGGGGACACGTCTTTGCACTAATCGACTTAGTTTTTGACTATATTATCCATTTTTATATCTAGTTTTTATAAAATGTTATGGCTCTGTAATTAGAGATTCGAAATTCATTTTATTTCCGATTTTCCTAGCCCTGTTCAACAAATTCCAGCAACCGAACACACCCTTCGAACATTCAACTTTCTGCCTTATATTTTAATACAACTCAGCTACTAAAATCATTTTTTGGGGATATGTCCTAGAACCAATCGTATCATATGGTTTAGGGATATCATTTTGTATGTATATATATATTTATGTAATTAATTGTAAATTAGTTTATAATTAATAAAATGACTTTTATATCTTTTTGCATATTCAGTTGCTAATTTATATTATATATAAAATACAGAATGAGATCATGTGATATATTATGATGTCAAGACTCTATCTGCAAAGAGTTGTAGATATTAATACAGAGTAACTAATTTAAATATATCTAATTCTATTCTTGGTTGAGATAATGTCATATGAGAATATAATAACATTACATGACTTGTATATTTAATGCTACCAAGGATTAGTATTAGATGCTAATAGTTGGATGACGAGTCTCATGTCACAATATCATAAACATGGTTAATACGGTGGTGAATATGACCAAATGTGATGAATCACATTGGTGATTATCCATAGTCAATGATACATTACACAATTGTACCAATGTACCACTAGTCTTATGACCTGAGTTGTCACTACTTCCCTCCTCACTAAGGCACATCGTTCGCTTGTGAATATTGCATCGGGCTAGCCATGCATAATAAAGAAGCTTATTGGCAATGTGTTTAAGTGTATAAGGACAGGTGAAAACCAATCTGAAATATGTTGGCTCAGATGTTGGAATTTGAGATCCTAGGTGGAACTATCATACGCTAGAACAAAGTCTTTTGCCAAAGCATGTATGTTTGAAAAAATATTTTGCGAATATATGAATCTTATATATAATTGAGGTTCTAATCCTATGATTGAGTAAGGGGTTTGATGATATCATGACCCATACTTGATTGGGAGTCAACAACGAAGAGACTTTTACTACAAGTACGTACGACAATATAGGTTTATTCGATATATTCATTCATCTATATTTAAGGGTCATGACATCTTACTAAAGGTCACTCATGATCATTGGGAACTTTGATTATAAAGAATTATACCGAAAAAATATGAAAGAGTTCGTATCTATCCACGTTCAACTCAAAATGAACCTAAAGGGTTACACACATTAGTCGGTTACTTAATGATGATGGTAATTGCTATTATACAATAAACATTAATTAGTTAATGATATTATTTCGATACTTTAATCGGATAGCAATTTGATTCTTTATTGTAAAGAATAAATTTTCAGCTAGGATGCGTTAGCACCTATATGCGTAGAAAATATTTTGGTAATTTATGGGATAACATAAATATGATTTACAAATTTATATAATATTGAAAAAGATATAAAAATATTAATGAATAAATGAGTTTATTCATTATTAATTATTTAAATGTTATTTAATCGAATGATTACTTGGTTGACAAGTAGCATCATGAGATACTGTCAAGTGTCAAGCCTTTAATTAAATCTTGTCTTTTCATTTCGAATCAATAGTTAAGATTTAATGCTTTAATAATGATTAAAGTAATCATAAAATAATAAATATAAAAAAGTAATGATTACTTTTTATATATTAAAATAATACATATAAATATCTAAAATAATCATTACTTATTATATTATTAAAGTAATAATATAAGATATTTATGTAATAATTACATTTTATATTATTAAAGTAATAATATAATTTATGTATCTTTCTCTCTCTTGCTTTAATATATTAATTTGATTAATATATTATATTATCACATTAATTTGATTAATGTTAATTAAACACACCTATTATAACTTGACACATGGCATGCTTTTATTCAATTAATGAATTAAAAAGTATAAAGGTGGACGATATCATGAGAGAAATTGATAATATCAAATATTAATATGCATATGTTTTTTATAATGACTAAATAAAATAAAAATGTCCTAAATGTATCTCAAAATCATGTACAAATATGCTTGAAATTATTACTTAACAAACTTCTATCCAAGTGTATTAAAAAGCCTGCAGAATCGATACTCAGAAACAAACAGATCAATAAAATAACAAAAACATATCGATATGTGAGCAAACAGATCGATACAATAACCAAAACAGATCAATACATTAGAAAATTATCGATACAAGAAATGAGGAAACCGATATGTGCTGAGACAGTAGCTTTAGATGAAATCACAAATGCAACCAGATCGATACTTGGAGATCAACAAATCGATACTTTAAAATTCCAGAGAGTTGTAAAATAATTACAGAGGCAACTAGATCGATACTTGGAAATCAATAGATCGATACATAGTCTTCACAAAGAGTTGCAAAATAATTACAGAGGCAATTAGATCGATACATGGAGATCAGCAGATCGATGTATGGTCTTCACAAAGAGTTGCAAAATAATTATAGAGATAATCAGATCGATACATGGAGATTAGCAGATTAATACATGGTCTTCACAGAGAGTTGGAAAATAATTATAGAGGCAACTAGATCGATACATAGAGAGAAGAAATCAATACATGGTCTTCACAGAGAATTGGAAAATAATTACTAAGCAGACCAGATCGATACACTAAAACTCAGAAGTAACTCTAGCAGAAACAGATCGATACTTGGAGAAGTGGAAATCGATACTCGGGATGCAAATCGTACTATTCACTTAAAGAGATTGATACATGGAGAAACAAAACGATACTCTCTCTGCTTTTGAAACTCAACGGTAACTTCTGTAATATTAATAGCGAACAATAAATGCACAAAATCAAGCCATTGGATAAATGTTGCTTCACAAAAAGGATGAATATAAATAGAAGATACTTTCAATATCTTTTGTTTCCTTCCTTTTTCTTTTTCGCTCTTTTGCTTCTTTCTCCCTTTTATTCTATGTTAAAAAACAAAGCATAAATTGAGCTCAATCAAGAATGAAGCTCTCGGTTAAAAAAGGATAAAAAGATATACTTGGAGGCAAGTGAAGAGATTAACTTGCTTTCCAAATAGCAAACTTAAAGAATTATTACTTTTTAACTTTGTATTTAAGTTTAAAAATGTTTGAAATTTTGAAATATACATATGTACATGTCTTGGTTCTTTGGGAGCTTTTTGTACGGTCCGTGTGACAATCGTAGTTCCTCGTTGCGGCAATCATGCCTCTGCCGCGCATCCTCCATTCATCATGCATTATAACACTTAATTTTCACATTTTTCATGCCCTAAAACACTACTATATGAACATACAACCACTGCCAACATGTTTTTATAATCACCAAGTCACAATAACACATAAATTTTGCATTTAAACCATATAAAACACAGTCCATATTCCAAAATCATAAACAAACACACATACTTACCACCCTTTTTTGCTGGAAACCAGGGCCTTCTTCTTTTTCTTCTCCTTTCTTCTTCCTCTTTCCCTCTTTCTCTTTCTCAGCCAACCTCCTTTTCTTTCTCTCGACTTTTCTTTTTTCTCTTCTTTCCCTTTTCTTCCTCTTTTCTTCTCTTCCCTCTCGGTTACTCTCCCTCTTCTATCCTTCTTCCTCTTTTCTCATTTCTTTCTACCTTTCTTTTCCTTTTTTTCCCTTTCTCTTTTCTCTTCTTCTTCTTCTTTTCTTCCTCTCTTTCTCTCCATTTTTCTTCTTTCTTTCTCTTCTCTACGTTTTCTTCTTTCTTCTCATTCTTTCTAGAATTTGCTAAGTGTTTCCTTTAAGGAAGAAATAAGAAGACAATAAAAGAATAAATTACTTAATTAAAAGAGTATGGGCCAACCACATTTGCTTAAATAGGCTTATTGTTCGTATTACTTTTTAAACTCAATTGCTATTTAAATAGCCCAAATTTATTAATTTAATAGGTTTAATCATTTAGCTCATTTTCTTACAAACTCCATTGGCCCAATTACATATAACATTTTTTAGCCCACTTAAAATTAACTCACTTTTAAAATTATTACTCTTTTAAGTTTTAAAATATTTTATTCTGATCACCAAACTTTATTACTACTATTATGTAAAATTTCAGTCATTATAATTCTCCCCCCTTTAAAATGATTCATCTTCGAATCAAATTAATTTATGACATCTGACATATCTTTATTAGTGAACAACTGGGGGAAATTGTTTTCTCATCACCTCTCAAATTTTTAAGTGGCCTCCTGATCCTTATGATGTTGCCATACAACTTTGGCATTTAGAGTGAAGTTTCCTTATCTTTTTATCTATTGTTGTTATAGGCTACCTTTCATAGTTTAAATCATGGGAAACATAATTGGTTGGGACTCAAAAATGTGTGATTCATCATGAAATATATTAATATTAAGAGTAGCCAATTCCCATCTCATCAAAGAATCTGAAACGGGCCAATATATCTAGGGCTAAGCTTGCCCTCTTTTTTTTACCAAATCTCTTAAGTTATGATACATTGTATAGGATAAAGCTTAAGCTTTCTCCAGTAATGAATACTTTAATTTCCTGAATTGGGGAACTAATATTCTGTTTTGTTTCCTTAGAAGACCTTCACTATACACATGATACCTTTCTTTTGTATCCTGCCCTATACGACTCTTTATCTACTACGCCTTTTTATGTAACAACCCCAACCTTAGTCCTAAGTGTGGTCAACCCTTCGGGTCTACCCCGACTACAGAGTTACTACCGTTATAGCCTAATGGACCTCACTATACAGATAGTGCCCCTCAAATTCTGAGGGTAAAGACAACTGCTGCCATCTCTAGATCATGGATAGGGTAATTTACTCATAAGGTCTCAACTGACAAGATGCATGAGCAAGTAACTATCTTCCCTTGCTATATCAACACAAAACCCAGACCTACTCGACAAACATCACAATGTACCGTATACCCTCCCAATCCCAATGGCAAAGGTAATATAAAAGTCGTGATCAACCGCTCATTGACTTATTAAAAACTCCACTTATATGCATTTAAACCATACAAACTTGACATTCTTTTGTGTCAACCGTATCAACAGAGTGACTATCTTAGAGAAATCATTTACAAATTATCTATAATACCCTGCTAATCTTAGGAAACTCCTAATTTCTAGTACATTGATCGGCCAATTACAGTTCTATATAGCCTTGAATTTTTTGAGAATCTACACTGATCCCATCTTTGGATATTACATGGCCTATAAATGTTATTTTGGAAAGTCAACTCATATTTTGACAACTTGGCATACAACTTATACTTCCTCAGTGTATGTAACACCTTATGAAGATGCTCTATATGCATTATGTATGCTCTTATTCACTTTGAGAATACACCTAGATATCCCTAACTACTGGAACCTGATCCATATTCGGTTCAGTAAATACAGAACCCAGTATATAAGCTAAATAACCAGTATTCTCTTTTCTAAATAACTTGAGAATACAAACAGTAATTATCAAGTTATATAGGTCTTCACTCTTATTCCTTAGGTATACTTGAATTAGCTTTTTAGGAGCGTGGAGAGTAATAATCTTCTCTCTACAATCTACAACTGCACAATGCTTAGACAACCAGTCTATTTCTAATATAACATCAAAACTCATAATCTCCAATAGTATTAAGTTAGCACAGTAATCCGTGCCCATCAATACCTTCCACATAATCACCCAAAATCTTTGAACATTATTACTAAGTCCTCCATAGAGGTGACTACTACTATAAAGGCATCTACTGACTCCATACCCTTTCTTAGACAAGTTATAAAATAGACTGATGTAACACCCCATTCTCATATTTATTCAATCAATCATTATTACATAATACCACATCATTTCATGCAAAAAGTGTTACTATTACATAATTCTTAAATGTTTACAATTTCTAAATTCCTTATACGTATAAAAAATTATCTATATAACTAGTTCTCAAACTTATAATTACTCTATTAATAACACATATAACCAAGATTTTCATCTACACCTAACTAACCTTACACGCGTCCTTTGTCACTTCTACGTACTATTCTCTGAAAAATAAAATTTTTACAATAAAGAATGAGAAAATATCTCAGTAAGTAAACCATGCAAGTTTTTCATATTTCGATATGATACAAAATATAAATACTCAAACAGATCAATACATTTTCAACATTTCATATTTCTTTTCTTGTCAAAGCAATCATATTTACACAACCGGATCAATGAATTTTCAAATTATCAGTTAACACAGAAATTCATTCATATTTCCAATACTTTCAGAATGGCTTAGTCAGTTAGTGTCACTTGCACCACGGTGACTCAGATTCAGAATGTGATCACGTGTTCTACTTAAAGTGGACGTTTTTATATTAATTCTAACAAAAACGTGCATTGCACGTTAAACAGAATTTTGAATAGCTCAGAATAAACATTAACTAATGACTAGAGCCATAAAATTATTTTCATTAATTAACATTTACACATCGAC